>JAHBCN010002484.1:0-90642 GCA_019359885.1 Listronotus oregonensis
CTGTATATATATATATATATATATATATATATATATATATATATATATATATATATATATATATATATATATATATATATATATATATATATATATATATATATATATATATATATATATATATATATATATATATATATATATATATATATATATATATATATATATATATATTAAAAACATGTATTTGTATTCATTCCTGAAATTAAAAGAAAATAATTCAAATATCAAACTTAAAAATATTAGTAGATTACATGGGCATAATACTAGACAAACAGATTTATTAGAAACAAGTCAAATTAAAAGTAATTTTGGAAATACATTTAAAAAAATATTTGAAATTAATTTGACTGTTTTATTAATGAGTTCTTGATAAAGGTATATATTGTCATTTTTTTAATGTTATATTTCCTGTAATAAACTGTATAGTTGGTTGGGAATTAAATACATTTTTAAAAAATCCAAGGGAGGAAATGGACTTTACTCTAGAGGAATGTACAAATATAATTTTTTCTACTACTCTTTATTCAAATTTTCAAAAATTATCTTTGAATTTTGCGTTCCTTTATTAAATTGTGGTTTTGATTGTTTGGATAAACCCCTGTATTAAAAACTTGTCAAAGTATAACGTAAGATTTAAAATCACTTAAGACATTGACATTAACAAGACATAAATTAATTGGCATGCTCGGCTGGAACAGGAAGGTAAAAATTTTACCTCTCTAGGAATGTAAAGTGCTGTTTTCTACACTTATTCAGGGGTTGAAAACGGTATTTTTTAAGAAGGTAGTAGAAAAATAATATATACCTTACAACTTAGGAGTGTGTTTCTATCCTTAATAATGAATTATTTTACTTCCTTGCACTGAGCTACCCGGTATATATTTTTTAGAAGTCGATATTTTTAAAGTACTTTTATTATGTTTTAACAGTAGTAATTTTTAGGTCGTGTACTTTCCAACTGATGAAATTGGCTTTTGATGAAGAGGTCACTGCTGAAAATATTGACAATTTACGAAAACTTATTCACAAAATTAGACATCCTCCCAGCTTTTGGCATTACTTCGCCTTCGCAGGTAATTTGGTATAGTTTTTTATACTAATTGATTAAGTAGAACAAAACCATTTAATTTGTTTCATATCAAAACAATTATAGTTTTTACTATAGAAGCACAAAACAATGCTAATTTTTATTAATAGATTTGGACGCTCGCTTACTCGAGCGGGCGTCCAGCGAGAGAAAATACGTTCACACGCTGCTGTATAAACGAACACTGTTGCCAAAGCCATATCCATTTTAACAATAATTAGAAATTATTTCTGCTGACGTTTTTTAGGTGCGTTTATTAAAATGTTTGGACATATTTGTCAATAGTATAATTTCTTCTTACTTACTGAACTGGCATTTAACAAAGTGTTCATTCTTTTCATAACATTTTTGTCAAATTCTTGTTATTTGCCTCATGTTTCATTTGGCCTATTTTTCACAGAAATAATTCTTAATTATTGTTACCACTGTTATAGCTCTGGCAACAGTGTTAGTTCGTTCGTTCGAACGCCACTGATGTAAGTCCCTTAGAAAATAATTTTGTACATGTAAATGTGACCTATAATGATACATTCGTGTGTAGCAAAACTTATCTCAATATCTCCACGGGTTTTCGAGAAATGTGAAATAAACTTTAAAAAGCGAAAAACTTTAAACACCCCGTATCATCAAAACAAAGCATTTCCGGACCCATGTTTATATGAACTTTTTTTCATATATTTACATGTAGGATCTGCCCCCATATTTTCCTCACAACATTCTGTAACACCCTGTATAATTGTCTTTGCCTATACATAAAATTAAAAAGAAATGTAATGCTTTTGCCCATATTTTAAGATGGCAATAAACAATTGCAGTGTTAATCATAATTATGGTAAAAGTAGAACATCCTTTTCTTCTCATCTATAAGTAAATTGTGCTTATGGCTAAGTTGTTAATAAATCGTAGAAAAACCGGAATAATTTAAATAAGACAAATAACAAAGTATGTTTTTATTACTCTGGCTTTCAGGACAAGTTACTGTTAGTGAGACTCCTTTGCACAAGAATAAGGAAAAGAACGCCACACTCAAAGGTTTCGCCAAGAAAACTCTTTTAAAAACGGCACGAAAAGCCGGATTTAAACAGAAATCCTCCTCCAAGAGACAAAAGTATGTTTTACCAAACGTAAGTAGAAATAAAAGTATAACTTGATCACTAAGATTTTTTTTTAAATATTAAATATTTTAGTTAAATTATCTTAATAACCAGATATTGTTTAAAAATAGCATAAAAATAAAGTCTTGGTCGATTCTTTCGATGCGCATCGAAAATTTGTATTGTTTTCTATTCGACATTTTTTGCGAATGGGTAGGACCAAAGACAATTGTAGTTACCACTATAGACACACAGAACAATGTAAAATTTTTGGTAATAGGTTTGGACGCTCGCTTGCTGAGATTCCTTGAGCGAGCGTCCATCGAGAGAATATACGTGCACACGCTGCTGTATAAACGAACACTGTTGCCAAACCAATAATAGAAGTAACAGAAAGTAGGAATTATTTCTGTCGAAAATAGGCTTCGAATTTATATTCGTTTTAATAATCTTAATTTAATTTTTTTATTTTTTTTTTCTTTATTAAATAATAAAAATTTAATTATTTAAATTTCTACTGTGGAGAATTATTTCCTAAAATATATTTTACCTAGTATAAGAATACACGTTGGTAAACATGATTTCAAATTTTTACAAATTCTATTTTTTTATTATAAGACATCCCTACATAACAAGAAATGTTTGTATAGGCTCACCTAAATTTATTTAATTTTTTTATATGAATAAAATCTAAATTAACGCATGTATTTTTTAGTTTATTGCTATTTGCAAATAAAGTGAGAATTATTAATTAAAGTGTGGCCATCAAAGAAGCAAAAAACGGCTAGTTTTTTGGATTTAAATTTAAAAAAAAACGTTTTTGTTTAATTCATAGCATATCGTTTCGCCTTTGTGCGTTGTGATTTGTTTGTGTTTTCCCTGTGGTAATTAAACTTTTTATTTTTGTTAAAATGTCAAAAAATCTATGTCAATATTATAACTGCCGAGTGAGTCGAAGAGCAGATAAAGTTAGGCTTTTGCGTTTTCCCTACAAGAATAGTACACTATGTAATCAATTGATTATAAACTGTGGAAAGTATTTATCTATGTAAATTAAAACTATTTAGACTAATAAATACCTTATAATTATATGATCGACACCTAAAATTTAATAGGTGTTTAGAGGAACCTTTTGATAGTTATTAATTCAAATATTTGATATTTAAAAGAGTGATCGCTTAAAAACTGCCTTTTTTCACATTTATTCATTTAGGAAAGGCAGTGCTTTTCGTTTTTGCAAATTTTTAAAAATCACTTCTATTTAGGGGTTGGAAAGATGCCAAATCTAAAACATTGCAAAAATACAGTGGTATTAAAAGTTATTCTCACTGCAATTTTTGTTTCAAATGGACCTTGAAAAAATAAAATAATACATTTCCATCCCTGCGAAGGTTGTGGTTAGTAAACTATGTGGGGGTACAATCATCCCCTAAAATATATAAAATCATGTACAACTTTAAAAATTGCAAAAAAATCAGATTTTTTGGACATGTCTAATAATGAATAAATGTATACCCTTTTTAAGGGTAAAACTACCCTAATCAGTAAGAAAAAAGGAATGAAATCTTAGCTTCTACAAAAAAATTCTTAGCTTCGTATTTTTTTGATCCAAGTATAAAAAGCAGGTCTACCTAGATTTTTTGAGATCACTTTTAACCAAAACCACCCCTGCAAGGGGGTAAATTCATCCCCTAAAATTAAGAAAATTCATGTTATATTTGAGATATTCTAAAACATCCAAATATATTTTTTAATATTTTAATTTTTAATTTTATATGATTTTATACATTTAAGGGGATGAATTTACCCCCTTGCAAGGAAGCTTTGATTAGAAATGAACTCGAAAAACCTAAGAAGGCCTATTTTCTACATCTGGGATAAAAAATATAAGGCCAAAACGCTTTTTGCATAGGCAAACATTTTATTCAATTTTTCTGATAATGCCGGTTTCTTTACCTTTAATTTTAGAAGTGGTTTATTATCAAAACTCACTCTAAACTGTCTATCATATCTGAGATATCTTAAAACAATTTAAGTTGTTTATGATTTTCTACATTTTAGGGGATGAATATACCTCCTTGTAGGGGTGGTTTTGGTTAAAAGTAAAATAGAAAAATCTAGTTTTACTTGGTTTATATACTTGGATCAAAAAAATACCAACTAAGTCTTTTCTTGAAAAAGCTAATATTTTATTTAATTTTTCCTATTAATAAGGATATTTCCATCCTAAGAATAGGGTAGTTAATAAAATATAAACATAAACATTTATTTCTTATTAGACATGTCCTAAAAAATTCGATGTTTTGCAATTTTTGAAGTTGTATACGATTTTATATATTTTAGGGGATGATTGCACCCACACATAGTTTATGGGAGATGGTTTACAACCTTCTTAGGGATGAAAATGTATTATTTTATTTTTCTAAGGTCCATTTGAAACAATGAAACAAAAATCGCACTGAGAAGAAACTTTTAATACCACTACAATTTTCGCAATTCTTCAGATTTGGCGATTTTCCAACCCCTAAACGGGGGTGATTTTTTAAAATTTGCAAAAACGAAAAGCAATGCTCATCTTAATTTTTTGCGACGAGGAATTTAGTATAAAATTCATATTTGCATTTTTTTTCACCTCTCTCCCCTCTCGGTTACTTCTTATGATTACAAACAAGGTTCTATATTTATTTTTAGGACTGAAATGAATTTTAAAAAATTAAGTTTCGTGGGGATTGGAAGCCACTAACACTGGGAAATATGGGAAACAATTTAGGTCGCCGTTAATTTTAATTGGATAGTAATTTTTTCCTTATTCAATTATATTTTATATTCCTGCTTAAATAATCGGTATATCTAACTATGCACGGTACCTCTGAAGCATGGATAAGATTAATAAAAATGTGAAAGGTAACGGGGGGCGGGATTCGAATACTCCATGTTTGTACTTCAAAATCCAGTTCGAATTGAAATCGTATCTGCTCCCTTTTTCGAGATTTACAAAAAAAATCTTTTAAATTTTATAGAATTTTTTTAATTTATTTTAAAAATAAAAATGCATTCATTTAAGTTTCGCAATTTCTAGAAATTTGTTTCATATTCCACGTGTACAGACAAATATTTATTTTTTTTTAATATCAATTTTAAGATTTAACAAAAAAAAAATTAAAAAACTTTTTAATCGAAAAATTAACATTTTTTTTATTTTTTTATTACTTTATTTTCGATAAACTTAAAAAAAATAAATTATTTGTCAAATTTAAAAAAATATTCATGGTAATTTGACATTCCAAAAAAGTGGGGTCGTGATTTTAAACAATTACCAAATTTTTAGAATAAATAATTGTCTTTTATATTGTTCGTAATAGGTTTTGCGTAATATTTAAAAACTATACAGTTTAGACCCTGCAACCCTAATACTATGTAAATAAAGTTTTATAATAATAGTAGTGATGGAACGGACGTCCGGTTCAAGTACCGAATCCGGCAAGTCAGGCCACTTCACCGGACTTCCGTTCCGGCCGGATTTTTCTGAAAAAATCCGGCTGTCCGGCCGGAAATTTTTTAATGTTATTGATAAGGAAATATAATTTAATAAGTCGTTGGAAATATAAAAAGAGGGAAATAAAAATCTTGGGTAGAAAAAGCAGCTTACATTTAGTAACTGATTACAGGTAATCTCTAATTCTCTTACAAATAAGGAAAAACACTGTTAATAATCAAAATGTATCTTTTTCAAATTATGATAAATAAATAAAAGTTTTTCAGCATTTTGACTGGTTAATCTAGAACGCTTTCTTCATAAATGTTGCCAATTTCTGAAAAAGACCTTTCTGAATACACACTACTTGCTGGGGAGCTTAAATATCGTTTAGCAACTTGGGCTCCATTTGGAAACTCATCCTTGTGCTCTTTCCACCAATGTATTGGATCAGACTTTCTCTTCTGTAGGGGCTTATTAAGATAATTTTCAAACTGGTCTGCTATTTTTTGTTCGTGGTCTACACTTACATTACCAATTAAGAAAAAGGTAGTAGCAATTTTTTTAAAACATGTCCAAACTGACGGCCCTTCTTCATATTTCATGATTTTAGACAATGGTTCTTCATCACTATCACTGTCATGTACTTCTGTTAAGTTTAAATTTTCAGTGCTATTAGTGGTAATCTCCTTGAACTTTGTTATCTCGTTTAAAACACACTGCTTCGGGAGCAAAATATTTTCTGGTGGAAAAAATGCTAATTTATACCTAGGGTCCAATACAGTAGCAATGACATAATTGGGATTCTGGTAAATTAGTTGACATGATATTACTCTAGCTGAATACTTTGCCTGTCAATTGTCTTTGTAAAAAAACTTTTAGTTTACAATATTTCCTTGGTACTTTCTTATTTTTTATTGACATTTAAATGTAAGTAGCACCGATTAATATTTTATTTTTTATTTTTTGAGGGAAAAGACATAGAGTTCGGCGCCGGACTTCCGGCGTCCGGTTCGCTGGGCGGCCGGAAGTCCGGAGTTCGGTAGTCCGGTGAAACATGAGTCCGTTCCATCACTAAATAATAGTACAATAAATATAAAAGAGCTGATGTGACGATTATTTTTTTTATAACTGTATAAGATTGCTCAAAAGTTTGCTCTTTTTTGAAAAAATTATAGGACCTGTAATTTGATTTATATTATTATTAATAATTTTTAAATATTTTTTGCAGTTTTTCCTTAACCCCGTGGGCTCACTAGCCAACCTATAGAACATTTTAGTTCCATTCAGGACTTTTAAAACACTCTGTATTTACATTTCATATTAAATGATGCCCAATTGCACAATTATTAACTTTTCGTTTACATAAAAAAGTTAAATTCAACAAAAACTCTTATGTTATTTTATATTAACAATAATAATTTATTTATTTACCAACAGCGGTGGCGTACTGGCCAGCGTACCAGCCTCTCAAATAGGCCTTACCAGAGATTTTTTTTGCAGATTGGATTTGTATGCGGTTTTTTGCATTTGATTCCTATGAACGGCAACAAACTTAATAAACAAATTTAATTAATGGGAAATGAAAAACTGGATTTGTGTATTAAAAAATGCATTTTTAAGTTTACAAATTATATTTTTTTTATTACAAACTATAAAATGCATTCTAAAAATTTATTTTTCTAATGCACAACGGCAGTTTTTTATTTCCCGTTAATAAAATTTGTTCACAAAATTTTTAGAAGTTCATACCAATCGAATAACAAAAACCGCATTTAAATCCATCTTACTGCACGAAAAATTCCTCGTGCATTACTTCGTTTCCTCGACTAATATCTGTGCAAAAAGCAGTGTGTTGTTTTTGCAACATAAATATGTGCGGAGGAGCCTACGCTTTAAATAGACTATGACATAGAAAGAAGTCAAAACGGCAACGCTGAGAGGTACCTTAGCAGGTAAAAATTAAATATTCTAATAAAATTCGATTATCGGCAAAAAGTATTTATACAAAGGGACTGGGCGTCTATAGTGATAACTACAATTGTCTTTGGTAGGACCCATTTAAGAAATAAATTTTCGTTTCTGATTGTTGTAACCAAGCTACCTTTTTTTAAAAATTTTTTTTGTTTGAATCGTAAAATATTCTGTAATTATTAATATAAAGTTTATGATTTTAATTTACTTTTATACACAATATCGCGCAATATACAGTCCCAGAAGTAATGGGACACAGAACAACAGCAGATTCTTTGGGTCGAATTAATGCAATTAACGTACACTTGCCTTATCCCAAAGTTGATAATAACTACGATACAGGGTGTCAAACTTTTATTTTTGTTTTCGTTTTTTTTTATGATAATTTTTTCACTAAATGACATAGCGGTACAAAATTGGGTTTTTTTTGAGGCGAGAAATTCAAATTCGTCCATACTCTTGATGTTGCTGGTAGAGGACGCCAGCTACGGCCTACCCTACTTGTTTTAGATGGCATAACTTTTTTAGGGCTTAGTAGTATATTGACCTGTTTATTAAAAAAGAAGTTACTATAACTCCCTTTGCGTCAAAAATGTATACTTCATTAAGGTTCCTAGGAGCAACTGTTTTCGAGATAAACGCACTTTAAAGGTCCCCGCAATTTTCCTATGGATAATGGGTTTGCCAATCGTTTTCAAACTTTGCAAAGTTAAAGTTTTCAACACGCTTATCAAAAGTCTCCACGGGCACAAAACCCAAAAACCCCTCCAACCCTCCCAACATCACCCTCAAAAGTCTCCAAATCCCTAGTGACCTTTAAGGCTGATTTTGGGGGGAGGGTTAGAGGGGTTTTTGGGTTTTGTGCCCAGTGATCAGCGTGTTGAAAACCATTACTTTGCAAAATTTGAAAACAATTGGCCGAAACCCATTTTCCAAAGGAAAATTGCGGGGTCCTTCAAAGTGCGTTTATCTTGATAACAATTTCTCCTATAGACCTAAATGAAGTATACATTTTTGACGCAGAGGAAGTTATAGTAACCTATTTTTTCATAAACAGGTCAATATATCAAGTCCAAAAAAAGTTATGCCATCTAAAACAAGTGGGGTAGGCCATAGCTGGCGCCCTCTACCAGCAACATCAAAAGTATGGACAATTTGAATGTCTTGCCTCAAAGAACCCCCAAATCCACAATTTTGTACCGTTGTGCCATTTAATTAAGAAACTATAATGAAAAAACAAAAACACAATTAAAAGTTTGACACCCTGTATCTTAGTTATTATCAATTTGGGATAAGGCAAGTTTACGTTAATTGCATTATTTTGACCTAAAGAATCTGCTGTTGCTCTGTGTCCCATTACTTCTGGGACACCCTATATATCAGAAATAATAAAGTACAAAAAGGTTTGTATGCCATAATATAGTCTTTCTTTATTCATTCATTCTTCTTTTTAAAAACAACACTCAATTTTCAAATACACAAATGTGCTGCAATCTTCTCTTGATTCTCATGTTAATATTTCTTTAGCCACAGTTGCTTTTGTGGGTGTCTCAAGTGTGGTAAGAGGTAGTTTATTAGAAAATATAGTTTAATATTAGTACAGTTACTCGCGATTCTCTCTAACAGAGCTGGGTGGGATCCTTCAAAAAACGAATCGATTTACGGATCCGGATCCTCGTAATGGAATCTAATCACCAATACGAATCACGATTGCTTTTTTAAGGAAAAAGGGAATCTAATCCAGGGAGTCGATTCCTATTTATCGGATCACGAATCCGGATCATCTTCAGTTTTTATACTTACAAATGGTAACCACGATACCAATGATACTACATAATCCAGATGATTAATCAAGTGTGAAAGATTTTAGCATGGAACCCCAGCTGCAATATATAATTTTAGCCTCATTAACTCTTAGCCAAATTAGTTTTTGGTAAATGTTCTTCCAATTTGAATATGTTATTTCTGAGATCCACCCTTAAATGAAACATTTTTTTGAACTGTATTCCAAAAATTGCGATGCTAGACCTACATAAGGTTTTTAAATGTGATTCTTGAATAAACCTTAAGCAACTTATAAATAACACATCTTATTGTAATTTTACAGGAAGTTTCACAAGTACCGTTTAACAATTTCTTTGCTTGCGGAATATAAAAATGTATTAAAATTTTAAATTCATTTTTATAAGACCTACCCTGAATAATAGTAAAATTGTCCAATTCAAAAGTCCCTTAGGGTTATCTCAAGGATAACGTATTAAAAAATTATTAAGATCGAGCAATCAAACCTTTTAAGATCAAATGCAAGTAAAATTGTGTTATTTGGTTACGAAAAGAAACTGTTTCATTTAAAAGTTGTTTCTCAGGAGCTAAAAAACAACATATTTTGGTTTAAAATGACATGTTAGGTGTTTTTCCCTGTTTAAAGATTTAATAGGCAGATGTTTTAAAATTCTTTATCTTTATTTCCGAAAAAAATGCGGATTTGGGCCTTTATAAGCCGATTTGTCTCAAATTAGGAATATAAGGAATCGATTCCTTTTGTAAACGGATCCTTCCAAAAAGTAATTAATTCTTCAGATCCTTAAAAATAAATCGACTCTTGGATTTGATTCCTACCCAGCTTTGCCCTCTACCATCAGTGGGTAATTGAGCAAAAAACACCCTAATTTGACCCTAGTTGGGTAGAACAAACCTTTTCTTAAAGCGGAGCATTGAAAGTGTTCTGTTTTTGTGCTGAACTTAATCGGTTTAACTCGCTATTTCAGATTATTTTCTTAGATCATAATAAGGCTAAATGGTTATTTTTATATCTTAAGGTTACAATTAACAACGCAAACAAATACATGACGTCTCCAGGCAGAATGAGTCTCCCCATAGAAGATTTTGGGAACGATGATGACATTTCAGTAGATGATTTTGAGAATAATCCCGTGCCCACTGCCCATACACCTACAGATGCCAAAACTTTGGAAAGAATGGTCGAGAGAAGTTATGTCAGAGATTGGCAAAGGTATAACAGTATTAACTTCTATATTTAACATTAGTGACTTATAAAATCATCGATACAATAATTATACAGTGAGAACAAAAATTATGTTCATCTCCCTGTATGTTCCGAAATACTGAATATATTTAAGGGGAGAGATACCTTTAGGCGGGGTAAAATCAGTCAATTTTAATGCATTTTTTTAAGGTTATAAAATAATTGGATCATTTATTAATTTTGACATATTTTTGTTACATTGTTAAAGTGTAAAAAATGGCGGCCCTGCAGAATATTTCTTCAAGTGTCTGCTTCGGGGCATCGAAAACTGCTGCAGCAGTCAAATAATTATTTGAAATAAAAAAGATTTTTTTTTTGTTTGATTACTAATATGTTAGAGGGAAGGAAAAACCTATAAAAAAAATTAAAAAAAAATATATCGGCTGTTTAATCGAAGGTCCAAATTTTAGACCATTTTTTCAACAGCTTTGACACCTTCTTTTTTAATAAACCCGATATCTTAAAACTTAGATACATCCTTCCGATAGTACTATAAAGGGAAACCTTTAAAAATTTCGGCCTACTCGGTCAATAACTCTTTAAGTTACAACACGAGCAGTTTTTAAAAAGACAGTTTCGAGATAATCACGTTTAAAGATTCGTTACGCTCCGACTACCTTATTAGTGACGGCAAAGACAATTGTTGTTTCACTATAGACACACAAATCAATGCTAAATTTTTGGTAATAAGTTTGGACGCTCGCTTATTGGAGCGAGCGTCCATCGGGAAAAATACATTATACCTGCTATAAAAACGAACACTGTTGCCAAAGCTCTAACAATGAAAACAGTTATAAGGAATTATTTCTGTGGGAAATAGGCCAAATTCGTTGTAATAAAGATATTTTTTTTTTGCTGTATAATACTAAAATTTTAATTATGTAAATTTCTACTTTGGAAAATTTAAATTTGATTAAAAATATATTTGTTGTTGATAGGATACATAATGTTTAATATGATTTAAACTTTTTTAAATTATATTTTTTATTTTATGACATTTACACTTAACAAGAAATATTGGAACTATACAACAAAAATTAATATTCATTTATTATTGCGAAATCGAACAATCCGATCGATTCTTTTCCACATTTTAACAATATATTAATGACTAATTTTCTAAAGTTAAATACCTTTAATTTTTATTGGATGTCTTGCATTTCGTGTTGCTATTTCAGCGCTGTGTTTTTTCTGTAGTGGTAATAATAGGACGTAAAATGCGTATTCTTACTGACGTTTTTAAGGTGCGTTTATGAAAATGTCTAAAAATATTTGTCAATAGTATAATTTCTTTTAACTTCCATCCACTCAACTGACCTTTAACAAAGTGTTCATTCTTTTCATAACATTTTTTTGTCCATTTTCTTATGTTTAATTTTAAACAGACGGATATATAAAGACATATATACATACAATGTAAAAATTTACAAAATTAAAATTGTATTATTAAACAGCAAGAAAATGTTATTATTATTATTATAAGGTTGGCATATTTCTCGTTAAAATAATTACTTACTGTTACCATTATTATAGCTTTGGCAACAGTGTTCGTTTATATAGAAGCAAGCGAACGTATTTTCTCCTGATGGAAGCTCGCTCCAGCAAGCGAGCGTCCAAACCTATTACCAAAAACTTAGCATTGCTTTGTGGTCTATAGTGAAACTGCAATTGTCTTTGGTGACGGTATGCGGACGCTGACGTTTTTAACAATACCTCTATAAATATTAAATATTTCACATTTTCCTTTTTACAGTATATTTTTAACATTTTATACATTCAAAATATAAAAAAAGGTTTTTTAAAAATTCTAAAGGTATCTCTCCCCTTAAACCAAATTTGAGATGTTAGCATGACTAACAAAATAGTGAAAACCTACACAAAAATGACATGAACGACCTGATATCATTAGTGTATTTTTTTTAATGTAAAAGGTTGCTACATGTTTTAGATCCTCGCGTCAAATCGCTTTTGTCATAGCATCAATTTTTATTTTTCCCAGTTTAGTATGTTGTACCTTAATTTTTATTATTTTTGGTGAACTTTTCAGGTGTAATAAATAATAATAAATTACTTTGACTGTATGCTTTTTTAACATGTTCGTCAAAGTTATTCCTTTCTAGTTTAAAATTTCATCCTTAAAAAAAATCTTCAAATAGAATCTCTTCCCCCTCTATCACCTCTATAAAATAAAAATCGTTTACAAAATTACAGAACATGACTTCGACAGACGAATTGAATTTTGCGAAACTATGACAGAGCGAATTGCTGCAAATCCTAATTATCTTGAACACATTTGTTTTAGTGACAATCAACCTTTTACC
Source organism: Listronotus oregonensis (assembly GCA_019359885.1). Lineage (NCBI taxonomy): Eukaryota > Metazoa > Arthropoda > Insecta > Coleoptera > Curculionidae > Listronotus > Listronotus oregonensis. The sequence continues at coordinate 13,001 of JAHBCN010002484.1, forward strand.
TTTACGATAAAGCAATACCCAAAACTGTAGGTATTGGAGTGACGTAAATCACCGTTTATTTCGGGAAAGCCACACCCAACGTCTTCTAAAATTAAATGTTTGGGCGGGTATACTGGGTACCATATTGTTAGCCCTATATTTTTAGAAGAAAATTTAACCGGTAAGAGGTGTTTAGAACTGCAAACCCCAAATAACTCCTTTAATAAATAATTTTGTGGCACAAAATCCACAAGAATTTTAATTATTATTTTTCAGCAAGATGGAGCACCACCGCACTATTTTCTGGGTGTAAGAGAATATCTTAATGCCAGTTATCCAAATAGATGGATCGGTCGTCGTGGTTCGACGGAATGGCTACCTAGGTCACCTGACCTAACCCTTTTAGATTTTGTTTGTAGGGTTATGTTAAATTTAAAGTTTTTAAAACGCTTCCTCGATGGATGAACTTCACCAACGCATCATTAATGCGTGTGCTAAAGTAACCCTGGAAATGCTTCATAACGTCAGAGAAAAATTTATAAAAAGAAGGTGGACAATTTCCACATCTTTTAAAATAAACATGCATTTTTGTTAGTTTTTTTTTCTATTAAGTCAAATCTCAGTAAATGTGTTGTGTATTGTAGGTTTGCCAAAAGATTTAATGATTTTTTGGTATTGTTAATTATTAAATTGACTAAGCAGACATATAATTTGATAAAAATGTCTAAAATAATCCGTCGTTAATTGTTTTGGCTAAAAATGCCCCAAGAAATTTATTGAAAATTGGAATATTGATACAATACTGGGAAAAATAAAAATTGATGCTATTACAAAGGCGGTTTGACGCGAGGATCCAAAAATTTGTGCCTGTATTCAGCAAGTAAAAACGTTCAAAAAGAGGTGTTATACGACCCCTTTTACATAAAAAAAAATTACATTGACGACATCACGTCGTTGTTGTGACACTTACAGCTGTCATTTTATGTAGGTTGTCATTGTTTTGTTAGTCATGCTAACTTCCCAAATTTGGTTTAAATATCCTTAGTACTTCGGAAGATATAAGGGCAGACTTTATGTCTGTTATGTATATTATTTAGCCACGAAAATTACTCAATTACGCACTTGTTTACATCTAAATATGTCATCCGGTGCGGCAAATACAGACAATTGCTGCAGAAATTTTGCACTTAAAATAATTTAGAGATTATTATAAATTGATGTTAACGTTTGGAATACAATATATATTTTTTTTAATTTAGATTGGGGGTATGTGATAACACTTCACCACTGAAGATCAAAGGATCACATGAAAATCAGTTCAGATTAACATCTGTTAATTCAATTTACTCCATGTGCAGAAGGTAAGTAGGATTTATGATTTACAACACTGATATTAGGTACACACTCAATTGTGTCTATATAATTATTCACACAAAAAGAACCACGCAACACGCATATGGGATAAGTGGCTCTTGGCGTCCTAAACAAGTCTCTCCATGGGCAAAGTCCTAACCTCCATGGGCCCTATTAGTAACTGACTCGGACATTTGCTCTATTTGGAGGAGCTCTAAACCCAACGGGCTCCAAGATAAGACCCGCTGAAGTCATTAGAATAGGGTATCGGTTCTGTTAGAAGTATTTCTTTCAAAATTATTTTCGACTTAATAATTTTAATTTAATTAGGCCTGAAATATTATTAGAAATAACACAATTTCAAGAAAATTGGCTACAAGGTATTGAAGATAAATTTAAAAAAAAACTATTTTTTTTTTAAGTTTATCAACCTTTATCTTAGGAACTATGCATTTTCGGAACGATATTTATAGTAACTTTTTTTATATTTTTCAATGAGAAATCACCTGAAATTTGGCAGTGAACACCCTGTATTTGGGTATAATATTTTTAGTTAATTTCACTTAATAATGTTTGTTGAGCAACTTAAATTTGAACTGAGTTTACAGCTTCATAATAGAACATTGTAATTTATTTAATTAGTTATCCAGCACTTTTGGTTGTTCCATCTAACGTAACCGATGAGAGTATCAGAAGGTTCTGCCGGTGTTCCAGACAAGGACGAATACCAACGATTACGTGGCGACACCCCAGGACTAAGGCGTTGCTTTTAAGAGGAGCTGGACATCATGGTATGAAATCTAAATAATTTGTATATTAAATAGTGTTACGGCTTTATAGCTATCCATACTAGTCTATTAATTTAGTTTTATGCACAATATTGAGCAATAAATATCAGAAATGATAATAATACCAATGTTTGTATGCCAGTAATATTAATTTTTTTATGGAGTTATACATTGTTATTGTCCTTTATAAAATCTTCTATATTTAGTTATACTGTTGTCTATTAAGTAGTAGTCTATAGGTATCACATATTATATTTTATTATTTCGCCAAAGCATTTAGTTTTTCTCTTCGCCAGGAATTTTTTAAGCAATTTCTTTTCGGTGCCTTTGAATATCAAGGATGAAGAAAGGTTTACCCTTAAAAGGTTTTTATCGATTTTGACCAACTCTACATCTTTCTAAGCTTCACTAAAATATTGTATTCTTTCTTTTATAACAGTTCGTTCATTCTATTTTTTAAATAAAACTCGATGTTGTTATATACAAATTTACAAAATCACAGGTAAACGATTTTATAGGTTATGTTTACTATTTGCTTTTAGAATTCGAGATTAAGACTTGCATAACTCTCAAGAATATGAAACAGAACGGGTAATCAAAACTCACTCGCGACATTTGTCGATTGCAACATTTTTTAGTTGAAACTAGAGAATGGACCTTCAGAACTATTGACTCCATAAACTAGCAGAATGCCTGAAACAAAATATGAAACACGGCCAATAAAACCCAAAAAATCTGAATACTTATCTACGTTTCGGTGGCAAGTCTACCACCCTTTTTGAGATAAAATTAAGCTATAAAAATTTAATTGATATAAAAAATATAATGTTTTGGGATGGTTATAGTAAAAACTGTGGACTTACCTGTTGTGTATGCATGTATGTCCTTGTGTAAAGGTCTTTTTGTAAGTGCGTTCTCCCTGATGTGCCTATCTAGCAACTTCTCTACGGTCTTTAGCTAGAACGACATCAGACTTATTGGTCTCAAAGATTTTGCCCCATCCTGTCCGGTTTTGCCAGGTTTGGGGATGAATGCTACTCTGTTTATACTCCAAATTGTTGGTATATACCACAAAGCTAGGCTGCCTCTTAAAAGTAGACACAGTCTATGTAGTAAAAGCTCTGGTCCTTTCTGGAGCATTGCTGGATAACTGCCGTCCGTTCCTGGCGATTTATATGGTTCAAATGAGAAATATTTATTTGGTTTATACCAATTAATTTTTGATTCAATATATGGTAATTTATGAATACATTTAATAATTTTATTTTGAAGTCTATTTAAAGGTCTTAATATTCTTGAGTTTGCTGAACCATGAACAATTATACTTTGTTTCTTTGTAGGCAAAAGTGTAATGGGTATGTTAAAAAATCATCCTACACCCAACGCTAATACCGAGACAACTTCATCCTCCGAACAAGAAAAATATCTAACATCAATAGTTGGGGCTACACCGGTATTTTCTCACAGGTAACCACATTTCACTTGGTATTAAAAGAAAAGCAAGAATCGCTTTTTGTGCAAAATTCATATAGGTATTTGCTGATGATACTGTGATATTTTATTCTAATTACAGTTAGGGCAGTATTAAAAAGATAATTGCAAATGATTTTATAAAAATTAAATCATGGTTTGATAAAAATGTATGTGAGACGCACTTTAAGAAAAATAGGTATTTACTATTTACTTCTTTTTTTAAGGTATTAAAAGAAATACTAATCATAGAAGTTAGTCAATAATTAAAATTATTTAAACTTAGATTTAACCATTTTAAGATAATTTTCTGTAATCACAAATAATAAATTTATTTATTCTGTGACGGTTCTCTGTTAACAGGTACCAAAATGTCACTTTTTATGAAATTACTTTTTCCACAGAAAAAAAGTTAGTGCTTTTTCCCAGATAAATGTAGGTATATACATAAGTAAAGGTAGATATTTAATTTTAGAATATTTTATTTCACAAAACTTACATTTTCTTTAAATCAAAAGTACAATTATTAAATTTGCATTGCATGAATGACATGCAAAATAAATAGTTAACAGCCACAATAAGTTCGCAATTTTTAAATTAAATCCATCAAATCTCATAATTACATTGACAGGTCTAATTGTCGCTATAAGTACAACAGCCTACTGGTGAAGAACTTTAAAATTCACATTATTTAATTTTATAACTTAAATATATTGTAATAATATGTTTTTTAACATTAAATCGTCTTTTTTCCCGTCACAGAAAAAAATAGTTATTATACTCAGGAAAAATTTTTGATGAGACGCAACACAACCTTGAGATAAAAACTTCCTATGTATAATAAATAACTATTGTTGTGAGAGGTATGTTTACTGTCGTCAAGAACTAACAATTTGTTGGATTATTATTGCGACGAGTTTTGAATTTTGTTACATTTTTAGGCCTGGCTGGACGATGTCCGATAGCTCACTAAGCATAGATTCGCTTCTTTTGGCTGCGGAAGATCCATTGGCATGCACAACTTTGACACCTGAAGTAGCTAGGAGATCCAACGCTTTTAATAAGGCTATTGGAACACTAGGGTAAATGAAAATAATATATTTATTTTTTTTTATTGGTTAATTGGTGCGTAAACTTTTTTTTTGTTTTTTAGGAGATAACGTTTTGCGCTGTTAAGGTGTTAGAATACATTAATGTTTTTTTTTAATTTTAGAGTATTTCCGAGACACTCTGGAGGAAAAGGCCCAAAAAATTTCGGTAGATGGGGATCGCTAAAAGATAGGCGACAGTCGTCGCAAGCATCTCTGGCCCAGGGACAACAAAACAGAGCGACTATGAGGCATTCTACCGATTTGGAAAATGCCGCAGACAGCGTGCACACTTTACAAAGGTAAGGAATACTTATTAAAAATTATTTAAATAATACTAACTGTGTAAGTGTAATATTAAAAATTGCAGTTACAGGGTGTCCGGGAATGTGGGAAATCTTCAGGGTACGGAAAAAAGACATAAAAGGAATACTACAAGTTCATATAAACTATTTTCGTATAGTCATCCTCTTCGGAAATATTGGCTTCCAAAGAACTCCAATGAAATCAGGTTTTTAAGACATAATTATTGAACCACCAGGTATATTTCATTTTTATTTTATCAAGATGTAACAGCTGCAGGGTCGGACTAACGTTTTTTACAAACTTTTAACTATTGGCTAAAAATTAAGTGCTCTCATTCATGTTGCTTATCATAAGCGTTTTCGGAAGTAATTACACAAGTGCATCAAAATTACCGATAATTTTTCATGAAAGCATGTTGTCTAAAAACTGCATGAGTTTATTTTCATATTTTGGCGAAAGAGCCCGACTCCAAAGGAGGAGGGCTCTTTTAACAAAATATGAAAATAACCGAATGCAGTTTTTTACTAACAACATGCTTGAATGAAAAATTATCAGGTTTACTTTGATGTACGAGTGTAATTCGGTAGAATATTTCTCGAGTAGAAGAAATAAAGTATTAGTACCTAAGTAAGTTTAATTTTTTTATTTAAACAACGTTATATTAAAATTACATTACCTACATAAATATTATATGAAAATGAACAAAATAATATGAGACAAACTGGCAGAAACTAAAAACTGCATGAATTGCAGTGGAAAACACAGTTGTAAAAATTACTATTTTTGGAGTCTGCTCCACTACTTGTTGATGTATGTGAGTTTGTCATTGAATTAGAATTTAAAGAACTTATTGTAGGCACATTAGCTATATTAGTTTCTGTATTAAGATTAGCTTTATCATTGTCTCTCATTTTTTCTACTATATTTGAATGGTGTTCCTCATCCAGTTGAAGATATGGCTTTAGGAACTTTGGGTTGTTTTACCTTTTGAAACCGCTGTTGCGCGGAGTGAATGATTAGTGATTTTAACTTTTTCAGTCGCCAAACCTGACTTTTTTGCCTCCGTTGATGTCCACTGAGTGATCATGTTTTTTTCCGACAGGGATGTTCTTGTACCACTTGCCCAATTTCCAGAAAGGATTAACAGTTAAGAACAATCTCGGAATATTTATATTTTTCTCTTTTCCAAGAACTTTCTAAATAACCTTACTGGGCACAAATCCGGGTTAACAATGTTTCTAACCAGCCACTTGGATTGAGCGCAAGGTTTATCCCCTCCTTGCGTTGTTTTTCCGAATATTGGATTGTATTCCATTCTGCCAGTTTTTTTCTCCTACGTTATTAATGTCTTCTTTGAAATAGGAAGTAAAACATTTGACTCCCTCTCCTCCTCTCCATGCTAATTCATACGATAAAACAAAAAATAACTTTTTTGTAAGCCATCGGGCGTTTCTTCATCACAGTTTTGTACCATGGCTTTGAACTCTTCGTATTTTAGTGATACAGCGCTTTCTTTTCTTTTTTGGGGGTTTGTCTGCAACTGCTTTCTTTTGGCATTTTTTGCTTCGCGGGCTGTTTAAAATTCCGTGTCAGTGAAAGAATTAAATTTAATATTATATTCGTCCTGGTATTTTTCCATCAATAGTTTTGATGTGTCATTCCAAATAGTTTTCACAGTAAAGTCTTTATAATCCTCACCATTTTTCTTTTTCATGTTGTAGGCCCAGCCAGTAAGAATATTTGCCAGTATCGGTATTGAAGTGTGTTCGTTTAAAAGTTTAAACTATAATTCCTTTCTTTAATAAAATCCAGAAACTGTCTCCATATATACTGATGGTTCATTAATGTATTTTTAGGTTTACTTTCGATTACTTTTTCATAAATAAAACTCAAAAAATCGTTTCCAAAACGCGACATTTCGACGACTTTTAAAATTCGATATAATATGCCAAAATGACAAATGTGCAATTTTAACAATCGTTACTATAAATACGGACCTATAGGGAAATTTTCGATACCTAGCGGGACTTTTTCGGATCCTACCGGGCAATTTTCGGAAGTAATTATTCGAAAATGTCCCGCTTCATATGGGATTTCTAATATATGAGGGAAATATTCGAAAAAAGGTCACTTTATACTTATACTTTTACACTGTTAGTCTCTTAAGTTTTGTCAGGATGAATATGAAGTGGAATTTTCTCAATTCGTCCTCCTCGCGAGTGTATCAGACTTTACGGAGCCCAAGTTGAACCCTCTTACGAAATTTTTAATTAAAAGTTTAACTTTTTATTGAAACTATAATGTTGGTAACAGGAGAAAATTCCTCTTTTTTCATATTTAACCCGACAGAACTTAGGGGACTAACAGTGTAAATAAAGTGACGTTTTTTTTCAAAAACGGTTAGGATTAGCGACATAAATGAAGAGTACTTAATTTTTAGTCAATAGTTAAAGGTTTGTAAAAAACGTCCAAAGTTCTTATCAATACAGGGCGTAAAAAGGGGGTAATGAGTGTCACAATTAAGGTACGAACACACTATTAACACGTGTCGTGTTAACACGTGGTAACACGACACGTCAGAAGACGACACATCAGATATGCCGGACACATCTCTATGTTGTGATAAAACGTGTGATGCTGACATTTCAATGGTTTTGGACATGTGAAGATAAAGGTGTTTAGTATCAGTGCCAGCTTTTTCTAATCCATTTTCTAATGGTGGACCTACTCAAAGAAATTAATTGGTTGGATAAAGAAAAGGAAATGATAGCCATTACTGCGGCATTGTTCGCGTTACAGACCGAATCCAGAGGGTATTGGGTTCATCCAATAAACCAACGTGGGCGCGAGTTTGGTGAATTTTATGTTCTGTGGCCCGAAATCTCCATTGACAATGAAAGGTGTAAAATGTACAGGTTCTTTGATTATATTTACGTGGCTTCTGGAGACTTTATTTCTGAAGACAGAAAAAATGTTTTATATAATAATTGTAGGTTTTTTCCCATATTATCTTTTGAAATTATCAGTAAAAAACTATCAAATATATGTACATTGATGATATTTGGAGGAACCATTTTTCAGACATTTAGGCATAGAATATAAATAAATTTAAAAAAATATATATTAAAAGAGAAAAGACCCTGTACATAAGGATGACTTTCGTACTTCTTTAATTAATTTTTCTTCCATAATTGCATGTAAGCGAACTAAATACGAGCTGATGCAATAACACTCTGACGAAAATCTGGCCACTCCGAATATTGAAAACACGCGTTATGACGTGTTTAAGCGTGTTGTCGGTCTTTAACAACACATCATAACAATATGTACGGCTCTATTTAAAATAACGTGATAGATATTTCTATAACACGTGTTAACACGACACGTGTTAATAATGTGTCCGTACCTTTAGTCCGTCCCTGCAGCTGCATGTAATTTACAACATTTCCTTTGATAGTATTTTGATAAGTCTTACTTGGAATTACATCTTATTAAAATACAATTGGAATTACCTGGTGGTTCAATAAATATTCAATAAAAAACTTGATTCCATCAGTTCTTTGGAGCGAATATCTCCGAATTAAAGGCTTATATGGAAAAAGTTTATATAAACTTGTAGTATTTTTTTCACGTGTTTTTTTCATACCCGTGAAATATCCCACATTTTTCCGCATACTCCGTACACATTTTATTATTTATGTGTTTTAATTAAAACTTGATGATTTTTTATTAGGGCCGCATTGTATATACTTGGTGAAAAAGCCCAGATGAAAGGCATCAGAGTAGAATCTGCACCGAAAACAGATTTTATACCTGTAGACTATTACGATGTACGGCATACCAAGGCGGCTTTCAAGAAACTATGAGAGCCTGCATACCCAGTTCGAGAATGTGGAACCAGAACATAGTTTTCATAAGTAAGTATATAAAATGGAAACTCTTATGTATTCAGTTATACAGGGTCCCAAAAATATATCTGTACAAAATTTAAATGTTTGGCGTCAATATAGGCACGGTGAGCAAAGAAAACAACATCTGACGGCTGTAAAATCATGCTTAAAAGCCATGGGAAAGGTGTAAGGATTGTTTATAATGTTTTTTTTCCTAAATAAATATATATAAACCTGGTCAGCACTGTTAATGACTGTTGGATAACATTACAAATGTTAGAATAACTTCTTGTTAAATCTCCTAGGTGAAATTCGGCGGAATTTTAGGGATGTTTATGCAATTTTGAGCTTATGTCAGTGGGGCATCATAACTCAAAAACTAGCGGGCTCCGACAAAAATCGGCGATAGGCCCGATAAGTAAAAAATCACCTGACAAACTTACAAGTCTAACGGCCGAGTGATGATCGCGTTGTTAAATTTAGCAATGGACTTAGCAATTGTTAAAAGTTAACAACGGTTTAGAATGTTTAACAAAATGTCAGATTTTGACAGGTTGCCTACTAAAATCATTGAATTACACTGACAATGACGTTTTGTTAAACATTCTTAACCGTTGTTAACTTTTAACAATTGCTAAGTCCATTGCTAAATTTAACAACGCGATCATCACTCGGCCGTAGGGCTTTTCCAATATACTTAACACTAATATATACCTTACTTACTTAAAGGGTTAATAGCCATTTTCTCTATTCACAATCACAGAAGACTACATAGACACTAAAGTCAGTTCTGTAGACACTCCTTAATTACTTAGTTATTAAAAAGAAAATTTTCTTTTAAAAACTCGCAATCATTAAAAAACATCAGGAAATAAGAGGAACAAACGATACACGGCAAGAAACGAGTAAGTTTTTCTTCTTGTTAAGTCAAATTCGAAAGTTGTTCGGCTAAGCCCGAAACCCAAATGTCGTTCGGCCACCATACGGGCATTATTGGCGGGGCAACCATGCATTTGGTACCAGATCATTTAATCTTTCCGAACAACTTCTTCCAAGGCGGGTCCAATTTAATTTTGAAATAAGTCCAAATAGGTTTCTGCTGTCAGGTTATAGTCCATAAAAAAGGGTCCAATGATATGGTGTCTGATAATTCCCACGAATACATTTGTTTTTGGGGATATTGTGTCCGAGTATGAACAAAGCGATGTTCATTTTCTTGGCCCCAATACCGGCAATTCTGAACATTTGGTTCATTGTTGAGGGTGAGTGTACATTCATCGGTAAAACAAATATTTCTTAAAAAATTCCTGTCGTTATTTGCTTTGTCCATCATTTCAAAACAAAATACCATTCTTCGCTCTTCATCTCCTTCCTGCAGCTCTTGATGTTTTTCGAATTTATACAAATAATATTTGTGTTTTTTCAAAGTGCGCAATACCGTTGTATGATGTTTATTTACCTCTTGCCTAAGGACCCTTGTACTAACCATTTTGTTTTTCTCCACACTAGTAGAATATTAAGATCTCTGTTCTCTCTTTCTTCGGCTCTATTTTCGATATCCTGAGTTGAACATTTACAACTATTTATTACGGTACCTTTGGACTCAAACTTACCGACAATACGTTTAATAGTTGAAATGGACGGAATGGGCTTGGTGGGGAAATAAACTGAAAACATTTCAGATACTGCTCTAAAACTGTTTCCCGCATAATGACACTTAACTGTGGATACTTTTTCGTCGATTGAAAAATTCATTTTTTTCAAATACCGACTGTCACTGATTTATTGACACTTTTCCTCATGTCAGGGACAATATTCAATTTACTGGTGCATGTTTGGTTTTACCTGAACCGAAAATTTGGTAATTTTGCAATTACATTTAATTGAATAATTCAAGATTCGATTATTAAAATGTTTTGAAACTTGGCACGAGGGCTTGTCAGATTGGTCTCTTCAAAAAGTTATCTTACATTTTTTCTGTAATATGTACAGGGGAGCCAATAATTGACCCCCTTAAAAATTTACATGGCATTTCCTATGTTCCGCTCGGCGACGCACCACCCGGTATACATATTTGTGCGGTAGGTCAGAACTTGGCCTGAATCACTACTATGCGCCTAGATAGGTTTTTAAATTGGTATTTCAGCTGTTAAAAAAATAATTTGCATTAATAATATAAGTTTTAAAAAATTGGGTGACAAAGTAAAATCAGTTTTCAGTTTATACACGTATTTTTCATGCACCCTGTGTACGGAAAAATACGCTTTTTGGAGCTCCTTTGTGTAAGAAACATACATATAAATAATTTTTGAACTATTTTTATTTTTGTTTCAGACTTATTGAAAACTCGGAATGGCTTCAACAAATCCAAAACATCATGCAGCTGGCGGGTGCCGTCGTAGATCTTCTGGATTTACAGGGTTCTAGCGTGGCAATCTGCTTGGAGGAGGGTTGGGATATTACCGCTCAAGTGTCGTCCATTGCCCAGTTGTGTCTGGATCCGCATTATAGGACGATCGAGGGATTTAGGGTGTTGGTTGAAAAGGAATGGATTGGATTTGGACACAGATTTAGTCACAGGTAATTAAAGTGAAATCTTCCTAAGACGTATCATTCTAGCTTTGTTGGTATTATAAGTGAAATAAATTATAACTAATTTTTGTCGTTTTAACGGTATACTGTGAAGAGTACTCACTTAAACATCATTAGGTAATTTATAAAACCAAAGACAATTCCAGCTTTCACTATAGACGCACAAAACAATGGTCAATTTTTGGTAATAGGTTTGGAGGCTCGCTTACTCGAGCGGGCGTCCATCGAGAGAAAATACGTTCACACACTGCTATATAAACAAACACTATTGCCAAAGCATAACAATGGTAATAATAATTAGGAATTATTTCTGTGGGAAATTGGCCAAATTCGTTGTAATAATAATAATTTAATTTTTTTACTACATGTCTGTTCTATTATACAGGGTGTCCGGAAACAACATCAGGAAACTTAAGGTAGTGATTCTACATTGAAAAAAATGCTAGTAAGTTATGTGAGAAAATGTCAAAATCTCCACCATTACCAAGATACAGTTATGTAAAATATAATTTTTTGTTTAATTTTTTTGGCATATTAATTTTATTCTTTAATCGATTAAGTTGATATTTGGTATAACAACAAACCCTTAATAATGTTAATTTTAAGCAAGGGGACTTGATTGCGGCTAAAGTTAAATTACGTATGTAACTGATTTCAAACGCATAAAAACTTTGAAGTCGATTTTCTGGCTGAACGGTAAGGATTTTCGACATTAATCAGGAAAACATTATTTTTCCAGTTTATAATTACCTCTAACATGTTATACTCTGTTTGAGGATATCTGTTGAAATAGAAAAGTTATAAAGGAAAGTAATGTTATGTTTCAGGTAAAGTGCCTTCTAGCGAAATAAAAAATAACCAATTTGTTCTTAGGATTGTAAAGTCAACCAAACTTGTTTTTTATGCCAAATATCAACTTGATCGGTTAAGGAATAAAATAAATATGCCAAAAAAAATTAACAAAATATGATATTTTACATCCCCGTATCTTGGTAATGGTGAAGATTTCGACATTTTCTCACATAACTAGCATTTTTTTTCAATGTAGAATTACTACCTTTACGGCCTAGTGATGATCGCGTTGTTAAATTTAGCAATGGACTTAGCAGTTTAGAATGATTAACAAAACGTCATTGTCAGTGTTATTCAATGATTTTAGTAGGCAACCTGTCAAAATCTGACATTTTGTTAAAGATTCTAAACCGTTGTCAACTTAGCAAATTGTTAAAAGTGGTTCAAATATAAAAAAAAAAACTTTTTTCAAAATTTTTCGACAAGGATATCTCTCGAACGGATCAACCAATTTTGATATGTTTGGGGGCGATCGAAGCGTTTTTTTAAGGTCGGTACAGCCCTTTAAAAGTTATTTTAAAAAAACATATTTTTAAAAATTTTATTTTTGGGGCTTCTCAAAACCTACCGTCGGAATCGTTTTGGATAGTATAAAAAGTCTAAATTTGGTGAAGCAATTTTCGATACAAATGCTTAAAGTGAGGTAATTTAGTGGGCTTAAATTGAGGCACGAGTCTAAGGGAGTAACACATTTACAGTGACATCGAGTGCGACCACCCCCACTCGCCTAGGCAGCCGTGACGATCGAGCGTATCAGGAAGAGTGTGACCATTTTTTGAACATTGCTATAAAATTTCTCCCATACGTCGATAAAGAAGTTTCACTTTAAAAATTGTACTATTTATCAACACTATAATGTTATGTAAAATTTCGGTGATAAAGTTAAATCCGGCCCTGACCGTGAAAAATCAGTCGTAGCTTTAGGTGTTGGTCTCTACCAATTGACAAATAAAGACGTCCAAGAAGTTCAAGATTTTATTGTTAAAAAAAAATTTTTTTTGTTTCAATTTTTTTCTGCCTAACAAGAATTTATTGTTTTCAGGAGTAATCTGAATGCGAATTCACAAGCAAGCGGTTTCGCGCCAACATTCCTTCAATTCTTAGACGTAGTTCACCAAATACAAAAGCAGTACCCGCTGGCGTTCGAATTTAACGACTATTACCTCAGGTTTTTGGCGTATCACTCTGTCTCGTGTCGATTTAGAACGTTTTTGTTCGATTGCGAAGCCGAACGAGTCGAATCCGGAGTGGCCGCAGTCGAAGATAAAAGAGGATCGTTGACGTCTCATCATAAAACTGTTGATACCACGTCGGACGATGAAAACATTTATCCAGGTAATTGTAGAATATAGTACGAAAGGGCCCTAGTTATGAGTAAAAGGTGTTCCTTTTTAAAAAAATATCTAAAATTATAAAATTACAATTTGTTAGGTACTACGGTGATAGTACTGCTAAGTATGGTAAAACTTTTTTACTTAATTTATTTGAAGGAGATATAATTAAAATGAATTAATATCTTTATTCGTTATCTTGTGACAACTTTAAAGCTTCACGTTTAACTAATAGAGAACCTGCGTAAGAACTATTGGCGCCTCTCTCGTTAGTTTTGTAAGTTCGTACGCGATGACGAGCTGTTTATAAACATGCATTTCAATAGTGAGTTACGAATCATGTAATTTTTTATTATTTATTTCTCTGTAATCTTACAAATTTAATAAATAAATATAATACAATAACCTATTGAAACAATAAAGTTTAATAAGAAAGTTTTAATTAAGTAATTATGAGTGGAAAAAAAAAACGTTAAAAACAAGCCAACATCTGGTAACACCGGTTGTTGTGTTGTGTTGTCTTATAATACAGAAAAACTGAGTTAAATATAAAATTTTATTCGTTTCCATCAAAACCTTATTTAATGGAACGTCCTTAAAAGTGAATAAAATAAGTGAATCGTATTAGGTAAGTGTATATGCGTTGAATAAATATGTATGTACATAATGTATGGAACAAATTTATTATTTGCATAAACAAAAAAAAAAGATAATTTTCTTAAACACGTATATAGTAATTTTAAATTGGGCATTTTTTGACATAAAATATAAATACACAGGGTGACTCATGTAGCAGATATGACATTATCGATGATTTTTAAACCAGAAACCGCCAAATTTTTGGTGCAGATTTATAATCTCCAAGAAGAGCCGATTTTTAAAACAGAAAATCTTATATGTGACAATTTCGTAGTTACAGGGTGTTAAAGCATTGTGTACATAATGATTTTTAGTCTTTTCGAAGTAGGTTAATGCATTACTAATTTAATAATATTACTGAAATACTTGACAAACAATATTATTTTGTCAGCATAACAGGCATTACCATAGTTACAAGACAGATATTAAAAACCGTTTTCAAGTTTTGCTGGTACTCTCTTACACAAAATTAGTAAAAAAAGCAAAGAAAAAAAAATTAAGGCCCTGTACCTACAAAATGGTCGATTAAAATCATAAAAACATTTTATTTTTAAAATTGGCTTTTCTTGGAGTTTAAAAAATTTGCAATAAAATATGAGGGTTAGAATTTAAAAAAATCGTCGATGACACCATATTTACTACACGAGGCACCCTGTAAATTTTTATTTAATGTAAAAAAATGACCAATACAAAATTATTACTTACATGTTCAAGGAAATTTTTAATGTTTTTTTTTTGCTTTGCCAAATAATGAATTTGTTCTATTCATTATTGTATACAATTTTTACCACCCTGTAACCACGAAGCTGCCATCTAAAACCATAAGTATTTTATGCTTTTAAAAATAGGGATTATAAATCTACAACAAAATATTGGGGTCTACATTTAAAAAAATCGTCGATGACATTATATCTACAATATGAGTCACCCTGTATGTTTATATTTTATGCCAAGAAATGCGTAATTTAAAATTATTATTTACGTGTTCAAAAAATTTTTAAATTTTTTATTTCTTAAGCGAATAATGTTTTTTTTCCATACATTATGAACACACTGTATATTAATTATGATATTAATTTTACTATATCTTTAGCCCAGATGGTACCCGTAAATCCGGGACATTTATTTTTTGAAACCCACCTTTTTATAATTACAATGTTTGATATTTTTTATTTTAATAATTAATTTATAATTACTATAGCAATCAGTATAAAATTCAATTTCTCTCACATACTAAATGCTAAATTTTGCCACCATGAGCGCTAGTGTATAATCACCGAGGTTCCGCAGGTTCTCTATAATTATTTGCAAATATACAAAAATATGTACTTTACTTTTTATTTCTTTATTTAGGTGGCAGATTGTGCGGCACAAGCCAAGGTGTAAATTTAGGACAAAGTATTTTTGACTACATTGAAAAACAACACGCTAGGAATCCATTGTTCTTTAATTTTATGTATACGCCTGATTTTGAGCATCCCGTCTTGAGGCCGCAGAACCATCTGCCTTGTCTAGAAGTGAGTATAAAAATAAATTGATACGATGGGGATTAATATAAATATCTCTTAATTTTATGACAGATGTCTATATCCCCATTACTTATATACATCAAACATATCAAATCGATACTTTGGTAAAATAAATAAAAACATATTTGTTTAATTTCTCAGGTTTGGAACTATTATTTGGACGAAGACCTAAACCATGGTCCAAGCTACGATCTGGAAGTCATTCAGATGGATACTCAACAAGAGGAAGAGGCGGAAGCTGCTGACGGGTCTAGCAAGTCTTGTCGCAAAGTCGTTACTATGGGGTAAATATATTTTTTTCCGATTTGTTATTATCATTATTTATAAAAAGCAGTAGGTTGCTAAAACCGATAAGACTACTGTTCCTTAAAAGCATTTTTCTAATTCATGTTACGGTATTTATTTAGTTTATAGAAATGTAGGAAGTTAGAATTTTTTAATTTTGGGTTATTATTTGTTTAGATAAACCTTAGTGTTTCCACATTCCCACGCCAATTTTGAAGTGTTCTGAGAGCGCTGGAGTCATCCATTTTGCACTTGCTTGCATCCTGTATTAAAAGGAATTCTTCCAGCTAAATCCAGACTTTTCGATTATTTTCCACATTACTATAAAAGGCGATAAGAAACTCTGCAAGGGTCAGACTATAATCAACTTTTGAAGCACTCAATTTATGACAGCGACAGTTAAACCGTTAGCATAGTTATGTTGCATAGAAACGTTTGTAAACCTGATTGCTAATAAAAATATGTAAAACACGGATAAATATTTCCTAACCACCCGTATAAAAACACGGATCCTTGTTTTACACCTTTTTATTAGCAATAAGGTTCACAAACGTTTCTATGGTAACAAAAATACAACGTAATTAACGGTTTAACTTTCTCTGTCAGAAACTGATTTCTTCGAAAGTCGATTATACTCTGACCCTTGCAGAGTTTTCTGTCGCCTTTTTGTAACGTGGAAAAGAAGCGAAAAGTCTGGAAATAGCTGAAAGAATTCTTTTAAATACAGGATGCAAGAAGAGTGCAAAATGAATGACTCCAGCTTATTATCTAAATTAATTATAACCTTATTACCTAAATTAAATTAATTAATTCTAACTATCTACATTTCTTTAAACTAAACAAATACTTTTAAAGTCCGTAACATAATGTATTTTTTAAGGGGTTTTCAAAGTTCAGTTTTTTTTTTATTCTTAATATGTTGTGCAAAAAATAATGCACCAATGTTGTATTAATAGTTTCAAAATCCTTAACGACCCTCTTTTTAAATGGATTTATTGAGACAGCAGTAACAGTCTTTTCATTTAGAACATTCTGCAAAAGCATTGTTTTGTTGCATATAAAGTTTTTCTTGGTATGTTGTTGTTATTTTGATATGTTAAAATGTACTAAATAGTTACCAATTAAGATTTTATATGGGGTCTCTTTCTAGTCATAATTCTTTTAATATTTTATATTTTTTCTAATATGATAACTTTAAAGTTTCACTGGATTTTTTTACCTCTTTGTTGAAACAGGGTGTCAGGGAAAAATGTGGGAAATCTCCCAGATATGAAAATTCATAAAAACTTTTTTCGTATAGGTCTCCACTTCAAAGATAATTATGGAACCACCAAGTATATTCCAATTTTATTTTAATAAGATGTAATATCAAGCAAGACTCTTCAAATTACTATCAAAGGAAGTGTTGTGAATTATTCTCAACTGCAGGGACGAACTAGCTGTGCTAATAAGAGCTTTGGACAACGTTTTTTACAAACCTTTAACTTTCTATTAACTAAAAAATTACACTCTTTATTTATGTCGCTAACCCTAACCGTTTTCGAAAAAATGTCACTTTATTTACACTGTTGTTCTTTAAGTTCTGTCAGGTTAAATATGAAAAGGAGTTTTCTTTTGTCAAACTTTGTAAGGATTCAACCTAGATTTTATCATAGGTTTGGTTGAATATTGAACATTTGATAGGAACAAAGATGTATTTTTTATCGAAATACACCAAATTCATGATGTAATAAAGTGACGTTTTTCTAAAAGCGGAGGATTAGCGACATTAATGAAAGTACTTAATTTTTAGTCAATAGTTAAAGGTGTGTTGTCCAAAGTTCTTATAAATACAGGTCGTAAAAAAGGGGGGGTCATGGATGTCACAGCTAATCCGTCCCTGCATCTGTAAGAAATTGACAACACTTTCTTTGATAGTGATTTGAAGAGCCTTACTTGATATAACATCTTAATATCATACAATTGGAATATACCTGGTGGTTCGGTAATTATGTCTAAAAACTTGATTTCATTGTAGCTTTTTGGGAGACAATATATGAAAAAAGTTTATATGAACTTGTAGTCTTCTTTTCACGTGTTTTTTTGATATCCGGGAGTTTTTACGCGACAGTTTTGTTTTTTTTTTATAGTGGTCTGTATTCCTAGGTCCTTAATAAAGTTTTATTTATAGGTACAACTGTGTGGACAAGGTGGTGCCAGATGCCTTTAGTCACTTGTTAGAAGAAATCCATAAATTAGAATCGGAACTAGGTCACCTTCCTCAGAAGTGGAAAGTGCTTTGGGATAAGTTAGATTTTCCAGTGACGGACTCTCTAACGGTTAGTAGAAACTTTGAAAAGTACATACTTACTTACAAATGCGTTATTATGGGTTAGATAAACTAGATTTTTTTTTAAATTTCATTATTCAGAAATGGTGAAAATATCAAATTCAGCATAGGCAACTCAGTCTTTATAACTGGACATAAAATGACATTAGAATAGTTATTTTTGTAACAAGTACCTAAAATTAGGTTTTTTGAGACAAATCGATTGCTGTTTTTGGACGAGCCAAAGCCGAGTCCGGAATAGTGTTACAAACAACTTTTTTTTTATGCTCCAAAAAAAACATTTAAACTTTTTATTATGTGTGATTAGTCATTTGTCAACGCCAGTCAATTTTTAAAAAATGTCAAATTTAAAAAAATTTAGGTGTTTAATTGTATTTCCATGTCTAATAAAGATTCATTTTACGGACTGAAATAAGTCCGTAAATACAAAACAAAAAGTTTTTTTATAGGATTTTTTTGCATTTCAAAAATAATAACATTACTAAAAAATGTCAGTTTTGACAATATTTAAAAAAATCCCATTTAGGCCGGACTTTTTGAAAGAGCTGTATGTTTTTTTTTTTAATTTCTAGCGTCATGCGTCATTCAGCACTGCCCTAGTTAGATCACATGGAAGGCTGGTTCATAAACGCTCAACATTAGAAATATTAATGCGAGGTAGGAAAAAAAGTATACGAAAACTGTTACTATTCATCTAACAAAAATTTGTTCAATAGGTAAAATGGTAGGCGCGGCGGAAGCTTCTCTGGTATATTCACATCCGCACCGATTCGAGAGATACAACTATACCACTCCCACCCACTGCGATTCCTGCTCGAACCTTCTTTGGGGACCTGTTAAGGTAAACTATACATAATATCTTGTCATTTTAAGATTCAATTTCTCTTCAACATCGTGCCAAAAAAAATCTTATAATATGTGTATCATATATCAAAGGTCTGTTTGTTATCCAAAAATAGAGTACTCTATTTTACACTTTTTTGTGAATAAACCCTTTGTTATCGGCAGTGTAATTTAGGACCAGGTGTTTGGTATAAATTCTACTGTAAACTAGTTTTCACTTAATTGCTCTAACTCTCGAAGTAGTGAAGTTAGATGCATTTTTACAACAAGACTTAAAGTTGTTTGTTATAAACATAACCATAAAGCCATTTTTAATTTCTAAAATTAGTCTAAAACGCGTTTGGTATAAAAATCAAATACGGAACTTACTTACACTTAGTTCCACTTTTTGGTCCTACACTTTCCTACTCTGTTCTATTCTGAACTTGATAACAAACAGACTTTATAATAGTTTGCCATTTATATTTAATATTAATGGGTTTTAAATTTGACCAAAACATTTAAAATAATATTAATAGAAACTATACCTAAAGTCCAAAATTTCTGTCAGTGACTCATTTAATACCGGCCACCCAACCGACGAAGCGACTGAATAAAAATCGAACACTAGTAAATGATTTTTAAGCCTATGATATACTTTTCCGCTCAAATAACAGTGAACCGGCCAAAAGTTTCATCGCCACGTTGTCATAATTCGCGAAAATAAGTTACCAGCTAGCGATCGCACTTAAAATAGCACGCCAATTTGTATTGAAATCATTGTTATCGAGAAGACAATAAAAGTGGCAACACACATTCCTTAGTTTACAACTTGAAGAGACTTAGCGTATCGACAGGGTTTTCGTGCTGTTCGATGATTTTATTTACTTATTATTGATTATGGGCAGATTTTGTAAGTTTAAATTTTAATTGCTATACAGGGTATTTTTTAAATATTATAAATTTCTAATAATTGTAGTATATAGATATTGTTTTGTGCCAATTTTATAATAGTTTATCTTATTTAGTGTATATAATTGTATATAAAGATTTAGTGTTGTTAAGTGCTTTTAATTCTGTAAACTATGAATATTAACCAACCTTTAACTAGTTATCCGCCTACAAAAAAAAACTCAGTTAACGTTAAAAGAACGAATAATGGTTAAAAATGTTTACCATGGGATTCGGGAACGAAATCCAGAACTAACCACTTTGGATGCTGCAGAGATATGTGCAACTTTAACAAAAGTTTTTTCGCGTACGGTATTCAGAGTTTTAAAAGGAAAAAATCAATATTAGTAATTATTCGGATACTAGAAAATGCGATTTTTTCGCTATTTTTTTGCACACTTTTTACTTTTCGATTGTTAAACATGAATCAGAAGCTGTTTTTTGGCTGCCTCTTATAGTATTTAAAAATAATAATAATTTAATTGTTTAATTCCATTTTACGACATATTCCTTTAAATTCTGTCATTTGCACGAAAACATATTTAAAAAACTCATACTATGTTACAGAGCTGTCAAAGTACTCTTAAATAGTACTTCAAGTACAAGTACCAAGTTTTTGATGTTTTAAAAATTACTTCAAGTACAAGTACCAAGTATTCATTAAATGTACTTGCATTTTCAAGTAAATTGAAAAAGTACTTGAAGTACCACCCAAGTATTTTACTTGAAGTAAATCCAAGTACTTGAAGTAAACCAAAGTACTTGAAGTAAAACAAAGTACTTGAAGTAAAACAAAGTACTTGAAGTAAATCAAAGTACTTGAAGTACACCAAAGTACTTGAAGTAAACCAAATCACTTGAAGTACATAAAAGTACTTGAAGTAATTAAAAGTACTTCAAGTAAAACAAATTATACTTGAACAGTATTTTTTGTAAAAAAGTTAAAGGGTTTATTCCTCAAAACGGGGTTTTCCAACAACTCCTAAAAGCTTTAAGGACTAAACCCTACGTCATTGGAAAGTAGGCCAGTCGGTAAAAACTATAGTTAGGAAAACAAGTAGGGTTGCTAAGTGTCCCGTTTTAAGTAGGGATCTTATGCATCCAATGTCCGAAACAACAAAAAAAACAGGCCTACAATGCCGTACTCGGGTGAGCGCTTGGGCCTTAAACTATTATAGGAAATATTGGTTTTTCCCAAAATGGGTTTTTTCCCTGTGGTTGCCAACGGGTTGGCCTTGGCACCCGTTGACATCCGATACATCTGTATCTGTCAAAAGCGAGTGTTTTCATATGGGTGTCGGTGTTTTCATATGGGTGCTCTGGTGTTTTTTTTGGGTTGGCACCCAAAGGCTATTCTTGGGATACCTTCTACTATTAGGTATCTTTCTTTTCTATTTTCACCAGACCAGAGGACTTATAATTTTCACGTTGACACAAGACCGATTTAAAGAACAAAAAGTATTATTCTCAGTAATAGTTACACTTGTCTTGCTGTTGGATCCAATTCAAATGAGCGCTGCAATGCAATACAATAGAAACAGCAGCGGTTGCGCGTATTTCTTGTTTTAACTTGTTTGTACGATTATCTAAGGCGTGTAAATTTGAGTACTTGTTTGATTTTTTTACTTCAAGTATTTTTTATTTACTTGAAGTACTGTTTTTACTTCAAGTTCTTTTTATTTACTTGAAGTACTTTCTTTACTTAAAGTACTTTTTTTACTTAAAGTACTTTTTTTACTTCAAGTACATCGTAATACTTCAAGTACTTAAATAAATACTTCAAGTAATTTACTTGGACAAATCAAGTAAAAATCCAAGTATCTTAATAAAAACTAATCAAGTACAAGTACAAGTACCTCCAAATAAAAAGTATTTGAAGTAAAATACTTGAAGTACAAAAAAGTACTTCAAGTAAAATTTTACTTGAAGTACTTTAAGTTTTGACAGCTCTGCTATGTTAATATTAAAAAAAAACACTTAAAAAGTAAGGAAAAAACCTTAATTTTCAATAAAAAGTAGGTAAAACGTTTACGTCCGAATTCAACTCGAAATTCTAAAAATGTTGACCTGTTACCAGGTTGTAATAGTTTTCTTTATGACATTTTTATAAGGTATGCGAACCTTGCTTCGCTCGACCCGCAATGTTTGATCAAAAATATTCTCGATATGGAAATCCTAAATATGGAACACGAAAGACCCGAAATAGTTATTGGATTCTACAAGCTGATGATCTCAGAGCTTTCGTGTTCCTTATATAGTGGATATTTTTGATGAAGCAGTGCGTGTGAATATAATAGTATGAATAAAAGTATTTAATATTGAAATTGCAAGATCGGTGGTGAATTGGCAAGTCGGTGTAACTTGCATTGTCTATCGTTCTGCTTTTACATCTTTTTTAATTTATGTTAAGACTAAAATTTTATTATTTTTTTTATGTAGCAAAATAAAATCAGAGAAGGTAAAATTAAAGTAAAAAATGTTTTTTTTTTTTGGAAAAACGTTGAAAAATCGCCAAAGAAACTCAAATTTGTGTTCTATGACCTCAAAATAGAAGGTGTGCAAAATTAAGCAAAAAAATTACATTTTTCATTAATCCGAATAATACCAAAATAATATAGGCTTGTTACTAATTTAAAGGGTTGATGAAAATGTGAGAAAATAACTTTTGCTTGTAAAAAATATTTTCATGTTTTGACGAAATTTTATCATTTATTTTCTAAAATGCATACGCCACTGGAATTGATTCCCCTGACCCCACACAACCCGGGGCACTCTAAAAGCGAGCGATGTGTCATTGACAGAAATTTTGGACTTGAAGTATAGACCATAAAATTTTCTGGTTTTTATTTCTACATGTTAGTAATTATACAGGGTGTAAAAAGTATGATGCCTCACGATTTTAATGGGCGATAGTGGAGCTCAAAACAAGTCAAAAAGTTTATATGACATATGTGTCAAAACTTGACAGATTTTTGTCTAAACAATATCAAAGTTACGAACTTTGGAAGCAATTATTTCTGAAAACCTAACAATTGGAAACTTTCGTCTTAATCGCGTATCAGTAGATCCATTTGCTAATAAAATAAGCTAAGTTTTAAATGTTTCAATCTACAAATTAAAAAATAAACAATTCTACTTCAGTTAAAAATTTAAAAACCAATTGGCAACAGAGCTACCCAGAAGCTGTGTGCGTGGAGTAGCCAGTTGTAAATTGTGCTCATCGGCCGTGATATTTTTGTCCGTTTTTAAATAGGGAAAATATGCCGATATCTTATAAATTTACGACAACCGTAGTGCAGGTGTACCAAAGAGTTTTAAAAACGGGATGTGTACAATCGAGAAATCTTATTCTTTAAGCAAAATAAAAAAGTGCTCTTTTAAGACATAGTAATTTGTGTTTTTAAAATGGATATTCAGCCTAATTTTGTGGCAAGTATAATTATTTTTTAATTACAAATAAAAACCAAACAATAATTTATTGTTTTTTAGTTAAATTTAATTCAATATAAATTGCAAGAAGTAATTTTTATTATTTGTATGTAAATAAACATCTCTTTTAAAAAAGTGTAAATATCTAGAACCTCGCCTAAAACGGTCGACCCGCTGCCATGAAAAGGGCGCGGTGTTGCCAAATTTTTTAAACTTTAAAAAGCGATATTCCGAAAACAATTAACTTTTGACTCGTGTTTTTGGCTTTTTTGACTTGTTTTGAGCTCCCATTATAATTGTGAGCATCATACTTTTTACACCCTGTATAAGTAATTGTTATTATTAAAAATTTTAGTTAATTTAAAATATTTATGCAATTAATTTTCTTTTAGACTGGTATGAGATGCATGGACTGTGGCTATAGTTGCCACGAAAAATGTATAGAGGGCGTTCCTAATAACTGCACCAAGTACAAAGCTATTTCCGATACTACTGCTTCTCAAACAATGCAAGTCAGCGGAGGAGATAACGGATCCGTTAGTTCAGGTAAATAAACAACTAAGAATGCTTAAACATTTTACAGAATTTAATAGTTCATAAAAATGGGTTATCAAATCGATCCTCATCATGGGGATCTCGGAAACTTAAAGAGATACGAGGTCGGTTAAATGGAGGCAAAGTTGCACAATTTGATGCTTATCAATATACCACCTTAAAACTTTAAATATTTCGAAAACTTTTGGAAAAAACCGAATAGTCGCGATTTCATTTTTATTTTTATATCACTCTAATTGAATAGATACAACAAAATAAATTTTACATTCTTATTGCTGCTTTTTCTGTTCTACAAGACAGTGTTATTAGATTTACACAACGACGTTTCGTCTTTGAGCTGCCATCATCAGTTTTGTTTTTTAAATGCGGTCCTGGATTTTTTATTACGGATTTTAAGAGCTTCTAAGACCCCAAAACCAATAATGTATCGCATTTATTCAAAAAATTTATATTAATGGCAATTTTCATAAGAAATCATGTGTTAGAGAGATGATAACAGATTTTTGATAGTAGTCCAGTAACTGAAGACCTAAAAGTACCCAAAGCTATAAATAAATCTGTACAGATTTTATTTGTGGTGCAATTCTTAGGTCTTCGCGGATGCTTTCGAGCGAGAAAAAGTTTAACACGATTCCGACGTGGGAAAACGCTGAAAATGCCCCCTCCAAAGTCCCAAAAATGAGTTTTCCGCAAATATCTGCCAAAATATGCGAATTGGAGAATTTTTGTTCAGACAAAAAATAAAGATCACCTCGAAATCTACAAAAATGGTCCTTACCATTTTTTTTCGCAAAAATTATATTTTATGCTAAAACGGCCGTCGAAAAATCTATAACATTCCACACTGGATAGATGTGGTAGTTTCTTACCGAAGCCTTCTGGCTTCATTCTAGCGGTAGAGCGGTAGCTGAAATTAGGGGACTTTTGTGTACCGTTATCTCGAAAACTATCGATTTTTCGAAAAAAATTATAAGGACTATTTTTGTAGATTACAAGGCGATCTTAATTTTTTTCTTGATAAAAATTCTCCAATTCGCATATTTTGGCAGATATTAGCCGGAAACCCATTTTTTGGGCCTTGAGGGGCCATTTTTAGACCTTTTCCATCTGTTAATGTTTATAAACTTTTTTTCGCTCGAAAGCATCCCCGAACACCTAAGAATTGCGCCACAAGGGAAAACTGTACAGATTTATTTACAGCTTTGTCCCTTCATTTACTGGACGATAGGAAAACATTAAAATTATTTTTCTGAATAAGTGTGACACACCATTGCAATAAGAATGTAAAATTTATTTTGTTATATCTAATCAAATAGACTGATAAAAAAAGGAAAATTAAATCGCGAATATTCGGTTTTTTCCAAAAATCTTTGGAAGTATTCGAAATTTTTAAACTTTTAAGGTGGCATTGTGATCAGCATCAAATTGCGCAATTTTGCCTCCATTTAACCGACTTCGTATCTCTTCAGGTTTCCGAGGTCTCAATAACGAGACTTGAAATTGGGACACCCTTAAGCCTATACCTTTTTTCAGAATCTATAAGTTATTCGAGAAAAAGTTTTCTTATAAAACTAGTTTGTTGTAAAAGTATTTTTAATTTTTCCGTTTATTTAATTTTTTTATACAGGGTGGCGACACAAAGTTGATTTTTTTTTAAATAATACACCCTAGGTTTAATTACATTTTTGCATAGCCCTTTTAACTACTAATTCAGTGATATATACAGGGTGTCCCAGAACTAATGGGACACAGAGCAACCACAGATTCCTTAGGTTGAAATAATGCAATTAACGTAAACTTGCCTCATAACAAAGTTGATAATAACTAAGATACAGGATGTCAAACTTTAAATTTGGTTTTCGTTTTTTTGTAATAATTTCCTAATTAAAAGACATAGCGGTACAAAATTGGGGATTTGGGGGTTCTTTGAGGCGATAAATTCAAATTCGTCCATACTTTTGATGTTGCAAGTAGAGGGCGCCAGCTACGGCCTACCCCACTTGTTTTAGATGGCATAACTTTTTTAAAGCTTAGTATATTGACCTGTTTATTAAAAAAGAAGTTACCATAATTCCTGCTGCGTCAAAAACGTATACCTCATTTAGGTCTCTAGGAGCAACTGTTTTCGAGATAAACGCACTTTAAAGGACCCTGCAATTTTCCTATGAAAAATGGGTTTTGGCCAATTGTTTTCAAACTATGCAAAGTAATAGTTTTCAACACACTGATCAAAAGTCTTCACGGGTACAAAACCCAAAAACCCCTCTTATCCCCCCCCCCAAAATCACCCTCAAGTCTCCAAATCCCCAGTGACTTTAAGGCTGATTTTGGAAACTTTTAATCAGTGTGTTGAAAACTATTACTTTGCAAAGTTTGAAAACAATTGGCCAAAACCCACTTTTTATAGGAAAATTGCGGGGTCCTTTAAAGTGCGTTTATCTCGAAAACAGTTGCCCAGCGGGAATTATAGTAACTTCTTTTTTAATAAACAGGTCAATAAACTAAGCTTTAAAAAGTTATGCCATCTAAAACAAGTGGGGTAGGCCGTAGCTGGCGCCCTCTACTTGCAACATCATGACCGAATTTGAATTTCTCGCCTCAAAGAATCCTCAAATCCCCAATTTTGCACCGCTATGTCTTTTAGTGAAGAAATTATTACGAAAAAACGAAAACCAAATTAAAAGTTTGACACCCTGTATCTTAGTTATTTACAAGTTTACATTAATTGCATTATTTCGACCTAAGGAATCTGCGGTTGCTCTGTGTCCCATTACTTCTGGGACTCCCTGTATGTAAAAAAACTATGATTAATAACAAGGTAATGTTTTAATCATATCTTATTAATAATTGTTTAGGTAGTGCACGGCAAACTTCTAGTCAACAATACTACGACCAGTTCTCATCTAACGTTGCGGAAAACCGTACTCACGAGGGGTACCTTTATAAACGTGGCGCTTTATTGAAGGGTTGGAAACAAAGATGGTTTGTACTTGATTCGATAAAGCATCAGTTGAGATATTATGATGCCATGGAAGATTCGCATTGTAAGGGATATATTGGTAAGTGACGAAATTTAGATTTTTTAGTTTAAATTTGCTTAAATCGTTAAAAGTTCTGTAGGCATCAAGCCTAAAAAATCTTTTATATCTGACCTCAAAAATGTATCAAATTTTTTGGGTTTATAACTCACATTTTGTCTCTTTTGGTAGGCTATAAGTTTACCTCGTTTGGGAATATCGGATTTCACTTGAATTTCAAGTATTAAGTTACCTATTGGCGATTCCAAAAATTTAGACGCTCTCTTTGGCGGAAAAAATGTGAACTAAGAAAATGCGTAGGGCATTTATCGATTTCCCGTTTGTTTACATTGTTTGATGCGGGGATTCTGTTAAGTTCGTTAGTGAGAATGTGTTTTGATAACTTTTATTGTAAATTTATTAAGGCTAAAGATTATTTTCATTGACTAATGATTCGCCTTCTACAGTGCATCTCCTATCCACAGTTGATTAAAGCTAGGAAAACACAGAAGACAAAGTAAAAAATATTTTGACAGACAATATGGATTCCACCACAGAAGATCCAGGGTTGATCTTCTTTCCTTTGTCTCACACAACTGGAACAAATCCCTTGAATTTTTTGGTGAATCCCAGATCGTTGCTCTTAACATATCCAAAGCTTTCGATCAGGTCTGGCATGATGGGATTCTTAACTAACTTTCTTCTTACGCTTTTCCACCTAAAGGCTCTCCAGTTTCCTTTCTAATCGACGTATATGAGTTACTGTCGATGGTCATTCTTCCAGCTTCTACCAAATTAATGCTGGGGTGCCCCAGGGCTTAGTACTGGCACCCATTCTGTTTCTTCTACACATTAACGGTCTTCTTTCTTCCACAATCAATCCCATTCATAGTTTTGCTGACGATAGTACCTGCCACTCTCTAAAATTCAATTTCTCAAGCCAGTCAATAAGCCTAATTTGGAAACCAAGCGTAGGTGGATAATTTCTCCTTTGGCAGCTCCCAACAGAGCAACACGTAGTTCAACTTTTATGCATCCTTTTACAGTTCAACTAGAGAGGCCTCGAACTTCCCGCTTTTTTCGTTTCTTCATTCCTAGAGTGTCCAGACTATGGAAACTGCTACCCGCAGAAGTTTTCCCTTCTCCTCCCAGTCTCGAAATATTTAAGTCAACAAAATCCCTCTCACCACACTTGAGACACCCACGGCCTCAGCCTTCGTGGACTGTCCAAAAACTAAAAAAAAAATAAGAAAAATCATGTTGGTGAAAAAATTACAATACACTAATTTAACACAAATGTTGGGCACAATGAAGTGTTTTCTGGAAAGGTTAATATTAATCTGGAAATCTGGAAAAGTTAATATAATTTTTTTAGTACATTTGTGTTTTTTGACTATTAAAATAATTTTTTTTACAGATTTAGCTGAGGTAATGTCAGTCAGTTCAGCCACACCAGCGCCAGGTCCACCGAAGAAAACTGATGATAAGTCATTTTTTGACGTAAGTTTAATTATTCGTTATTCTCTGGCCTTAAGCTGGGTTTCCACAGCGCGAAAATTATACACGCAACTGTTTCGCGAAACTAGTGGGTTTTTGGATGTGAATTAAAGTGTTTTGCGTTGTTTGTTTTACCAGCTTTAGGTCGGTACGTCATTTTGTAGGCTTTACTATACCGGGTGTTACTTAGAGGTGATTCCCACATCTAAAATTTTTATGGTTTAAGTTAAGAAATGTATGTCAGTGTTTAACCTAAATATGCATTGTTTGATCTATTCATTTATTTTGTATTACTTTCAGTTTGAATGGAAATGACTAGTAGTTTCAAATGTTAAAAGATAGCACCGGCATGTTTTTTAAAATTTTAATCTAGAGTGCCGTGAATACGTTAAAACGGCTAATTTTGATTCAGGAAGCCATGGAAAAATAAGTAAAAATTTGTAAAATCCTATTTATGGTCATGAGGCCTTTTTTAATGAAGCGGGGGTGGCTCGGTAGCCTTTTTAAAGAGCATTTCGTTCCAAAGAAATTTGGATCGGTATTTGGGTAAGACTGTTTTTCAAATACATCTAGTAAGGTGATACAAAACTGCATAGATCAAAAACAAAATTTTATTTATCCTAAAAAATAAAAATGTTACAAGGGGGAACCACCTCTATGAAACACCCGGTATACTGAAAAACATAAAATTCACTTAGCATATTTTTAAGAAATTTAGGACAAATATCTCTTCAAATTTTGATACTCACTGGCGGCTAAGGGCATAAATTTCAATCAACATAATCAAGTTGTCCTTAGATTAGATTAGATTATTTGAGCGGAGATGGCAAAAATGACCTCCACCACTGCAACCTTACCAGATTTATTGTGGTTTCTCCTATCGTTCTTTAGAGTACCTTGTCTAGGCCCGTCTTTTTAACTAGACTCCAGAGTCTTGACACTGGCCATTCCGTATATCTTGCTGGTTTTAGCTTTTCCTCACCAAGCCTAGTAAACCTAAACCTACATAGTGCTTCGCAGTGGCACCACACATGTACAGCTGTTTCTTCAGCCTCCTGGCAGAACCTACACAGGCTATCCTCCACCAGGCTTATTCTTTCCAGGTGCTTGTTGAGTTTGCAATGTCCTGTTGTCATAAAATTTTGTTCAGGTTTTTAGGACACTCTGTATTTTCCACAATGTTTTTTGCATAGTGAATTATTTTAAAATCCATAATTTTTGTTTAAAACATTTCTTATCCTTAGTGAGAGTCCAGGAAAATGTGGGAAATCTCCCATAGGCAAAAAAAACGTGAAAAAAATACTACAAGTTCATTTAAACTTTTTCCGTATATGCTTTCTCTTCGGAGATATTGTCTCCCAAAGAGCTCCAATGGAATTATGTTTTTTAGACATAATGATTTAACCACCAGGTATATTCCAATCTAATTTTAATAAGAGAAAATACCAAGTAGGAGTCTTTAAATTACTATCAAAGAAAGTGTTGTGAATTACTTACAGCTGCAGAAAGTACTAGCTGTGACACTCATGATCTCCTTTTTTTACGTTCTGTATAGATAAGAACTTTGGACATCGTTGTATACAAACCTTTGACTTCTTATCAATACATGGCGTAAGAAAAGGGGGTCATGAGTGTCACAGCTAGTCCGTCCCTGCAGCTGTGATTAACTCACAACACTTTCTTTGATAGTAATTTAAAGAGTTTTACTTGGTATAACATTTTATTAAAATAAAATTGAAATATGTCTGGTGGTTCAATAATTATGTCCAAAAAACTTGATTCCATTGGAGCTCTCTGGGAGCCAATATTTCCAAAGAGGAGGCCTATACAGAAAAAGTTTATATGAAGTTGTATTCTTTTCATGTTTTTTTTTTTATATTCGGGAGATTTTCCACATTTTAATGGACTTTCCATACAGGCCGTAAAAAGTATAATGCTTACGATTTTAACGGGCGATAGTGGAGCTCAAAACAAGCCAAAAATACATGGATCAAAAGTTAATTGGTTTCAAAATATGGCTTTTTAAAGTTTAAAAAATTTGGCAACACTGCGCCTGCATTATCACATCAAGTTGAACGTCGAAGGTTTTTTGCGAGGTTTTACGTATTTACACTTTTTAAATAGATGTTTATTTACCTCCAAATAAATTTAAAAATACTTCTTGCAATTTATTGTAATATTTAATTTGGAAATAACTTTAGTAAGTAAAAAACCATAAATTATTGTTTGGCCTATTTGATAATTTTTGTTTGGAAGGATGAAGCTCCGCAGCTCTTATGTACCAATCTCCTCTGCTTAAAAATGACGTTTTTTTGGGTTTTCATTTGTAATTAAAGGGTAATTGTACTTACCACAAAATTAAGCTGAATATTTATTTTAATAGTACAAATTATTATGTTTTAAAACAGCGCTTTTTTATTTTTCCTGAAGAATAGAAAGTCTCTAATTATATAGAATAGAAACAGCTATATTTGAGTTTAAATAAGTTGCTTAAAATGAAGTCATCTATTTTTTACACAAGCCTCACTCTCTGATGTAGTCTTTGTGGAAATCTTTCACGGTTAATTTAAGCTGCTAGATTAATTAGCGTTTTGGTTTACCTCGCCGTAAATTAACAACATATCGGCATATTCCCGATTTGAACTGCGCGTGTAATATAAAACAGACAAAAATACCGCGACTTGACGGACTCCCCGCTACGGGTAGCGCTGTTGCCAATTGTTTTTAGAATTTTTAAATGGAGAAACATAATTATTTATATTTTTATTTGAAGACTAAAACATTTAAAACTTAGTTTACTTTATTAGCAAATGAATCTACCGATGAGCGATTAAAACGAAAATTGCCAATTGTTAAGCTTTTCAGAAAAATCGCTACCAAAGTTTGTTACTTTGATATCGTTTAGACAAAAATCTGTCAAGTTTTGACACATGTCATGTGAACTTTTTGACTTGTTTTGAGCTCCACTATCGCCCATTAAAATCGTGTGCATCATACTTTTTACACCCTGTATATCCTTAAAATAAAATTAATACATTATGTTTTATAACTAAAATTACATGCAGGTGATTTTTTTTTGTTCTAGTTGCGAACCAGTCGCCGTACCTACAACTTCTGCGCTTCCGACTCAGTGTCGGCGCAAGAATGGATTGAGAAAATCCAAGCTTGTCTGCAATAAACTATAATTCGATAATACTCCAATCAATCCAAAGTTTAGGTAGTCACTAAAAAAAATAGATCTTTATTTTTATTATTGTTAATAGAAAGTTTTTGAAAACACAAACCACTTTTTTTTTGTGTGTATAATAGTAGGGTTTAAAAATAAAGAAGTTTTTTATGATGTACTCTATATTAATTACATTATACAGGGCGTCCAAACTCCATTTATCTCTGCCCCTGTACATAATAAAAAAAAACTTAAAATAGAAAATGTTTGTTTGGTAACGTTAATTTTATTAGCAGTATTGGTAAATATACAGGGTGTCTCGAAAACAGAGTTTTCATTGTTAAGTACGTTTTTTAAATGGAACGCCCTGTATATTTTGCCAAATTTTGACTCTTTATTCATTTCTGCATCAAAAATGTGTAATAAACTATACTTCAATTATTGCTGGTTTTTGAGACAATGACCTATTATTATAGTATTATGTAATCTACTCATGTAACAATTAAAAACGATTAAAGAATAAAAACAATTAATATAACATCCTATAGTAAATGTTTAAACTGCTGACCGTTTGTTAGTTATATTTTCTGTCATAATTATTTTTTAATATTTCTTTAGGGGCCAGGGTGACAAATTTAGTTACTTTATAAAGTACTTAATTATCTAAAAACCAGCAATAATTGACGTATAGTATTTTATAATTTTTTTTTATGTAGAATTGAATAAAGAGTCAAAATTTAGTAAAATATTCAAGGTGTTCTGTTCAAAAAACGTACATAATAATGAAAACTATGTTTTCGAGACACCCTGTATATTTACCAATACTGTTTAAAAAAAAACAGGGTTAACAAACACACATTTTTTATCTTAAGTTTTTTTCTGTATTGGGTGCAGGGGCAGAGATATTTAGGGTATAAATAGGGTTGGGACACCCTGTATGTTTTTACTGAAAGGGTGTTGGCTGCTCAAATACAAATTTTCGCAGTACCAGATGCTAAGTTTTCATTAATGACATGTTTTTAATTTTGATATGTCTAAGGAAAAATATGCAAGAAACGGTTTTTTATGTAGATTTACCCCGGCTTCTCAGAAAAAATATCTGATATGGCTTAAAATTCCCTTCAAAGTAAGTATATGTAAATCCATTTTCTCTTTATATTTTTATTCTGTCTAACAGAAAATGATTTCGTTTTCAAAAACTTTCGGTTAGTAGGTTAAACCCATAAATGTTTTATTTTGTAGTTATTTATGTATTTTTACAGCACAAATTATGTTTATTTAATATTAAGTTTTGTATTATAGTTGAATTTTATATTTTTTTATGTATTAATTGTATCAAATGCAAAAAAAAACGCTCAAAGTAATAAAACTGTTATGTCCTTCATTGTAGTGGCGTGTTTATTTATTATATGTATTATTAGAATCGTTTAATACAAAATCGATTTTTAATTATTCAAAGGCAAAACGGTTGACTTTTATCTTTTTACCACGCTTTTATTAGCTTTACCTGTATGTACCTATTTATTTATGTAACGGAATCTTTTAACTTAATTTTCACTAATTTCAAGAAGTCTGATTAACTTGAAAATTTGTATGGGGGTCAAGAGCCGATGACAATACAGTTATTTTATAACTTCGTTTTAATGTCCTGACTAGGATCATCAGAATAGAAAAAAATAAAAAAACACTTTCCCAAAATGACAATACTTACGCATTCGCCAATTTTGATGTTGTATTGGAACTAAAAAATAAATTATAGTTTTAAAAACTAAAAAACTTGCTTTTATAGCAATCCGAACTAAAAAGTAAAAAATAATTCAATTATAGTAAAAAAGCGTGGGTTGCAATTTTCATAATAAATCTTACTTTTTAAGTAGCTACCAATAAAATGATTGTAGCATTTAATATCAAGCACCCCATGCTTTTTTACTATAATTGAATTATTTTCCACTTTTTAGTTCGGTTTGCTATAAACGCGTGCTTTTTTAAACTATAATTTATTTTACATAGAGACTTCGTATGTTAAACGGGTTCTAAGGGGTACCAACTGTATATTAATAAATTTTTGTAAACTTTCAAAATAACATAATCTTTATTAATTTCAAACTAATAATTAAAAGAATGCTAAAAAAAGTGTTTAAAATTAGTTTTAACACTTTTCGTGTTTTAATTAAAAACCATCAGATGTCAAAACTTATCAGTCGTATACGAGGTTTGTCAAATGTGTGTACAGGGTGTCCATTTTCGTTGTCATTATGGGTTTTCTCCGTTGCTAGGGGAGATACAAAGTTGCCTTTTACGTAGACCTGGGCTACTTTTTTGAGAAACGAAAGATGCCAAAATCAGAATTTTCCTAGCCCTTTTTGCTTTTGAGCTACAGGGTGAAATTGAAAATTGACACTTTTAGAGAATACCTCGTATCTCAGCTGCCTGATTACCTATCGAAAAGGTAAAAAAAAACTCTAATAGAACTTTTTTATGTATAATTCAGCGGCGGGCTCGACTTTTTTTCAAAGCTACTGTTTTTGAGAT
Organism: Listronotus oregonensis; assembly: GCA_019359885.1. Classification (NCBI taxonomy): domain Eukaryota; kingdom Metazoa; phylum Arthropoda; class Insecta; order Coleoptera; family Curculionidae; genus Listronotus; species Listronotus oregonensis. Next base: position 47,401 of record JAHBCN010002484.1, read on the forward strand.
ACGACCAAAATATATGATTTTTTAAATGGCACACCACGTATATTATGTCATTAGATTGCCCTATTTTTTGACATTATAATGATATATAATAATTGCCACTTTGGATCTTGAGATGTCAAAAACCCCACAAATATGAAAATTTGATGTGTTATTTATTGAGTTGGCCGTGATTTCTATAAAAAAATTCTCAAAAACATATTATTTATTCTATTTTCATGGTGGAAAAAAAATATACTGAAAGCTAGATACTAAAATCAAATTAAATAAAATATTTCATAATCCTTTCCAAATTTGTAATATAGAACAGTCTAATGCCAGTAAGCCATGGAAACAAAAGAAATGAAATTGTTATATTTACAGTTGTCAACATCGCTATCAATCTGAGGTTATTCTTTCCAGTTTTAAATTTAAAGAATGGCTGCAAATGAAGAATTTGAAAATTTTGATTATTATAATATTATTTATTTACAGAATTTAATTTATAGAACTCGAGATACAGTTAAAGATCTTCGTAATGCCACTCAAGAGGCTTTTAGACAGATAAAAACACATCCCGTACCAATATTAATTTCATTGCACCGAAATACCAAAGTGTGCGAAAACTGTGTGAGAGAAAATGACAACCATTTCAAGCATATCTTTTAATTTTTATGCTAAAATATTAAGATTGTTATGTTTGTTTGTTGTATTCAATTAAAATGATCAGAATAGAATGTAAAATATTTTTGGGAATTCTAATATGCAAATCACGGCCAAGTAAAAAAATGACACATAATATTTTTATATTTTTGAGGTTTTTGACATCTTGACAAAAGTGGCAATTATTATATTTTATTATAATGGAAAAAAATTAGGGCAATCTAATGACATAATAAAATACAGGGTGTCCCATTTAAAGTTCTATAAGAGTGTTTTTTACCTTTTCGATAGGTAATCAGAGAGATGAGATAGGAGGTATTCTTTAAAAGTGTAAATTTTCAATTTCACCCTGTAGCTCAAAAACAAATAGGGCTAGAAAAATTCTGATTTTGGCATCTTTCGTTTTTCGAAAAAGTAGCCCAAGTTTGCGTAAACGGCAACCTTGTATCTCAACTAGCAACGGAGAAACCCCATAATGACAACGAAAATTGGACACCCTGTACATAAGTTGGCGGCATAGACAAAAAAAATTATTATTAGGTTTACGAAAAAAAGTTATTCTTTATAAAAAGTTCTACATGGTCCAAAAGCTTAAATGCAACCATCAGATGTCAAAATTTATCAGTCGTATACGAGGTTTGTCAAAAAATTTATGTACGTAAGTTGGCGGCATAGATGAATTTTTTTTATTTTTAGGTTGTAACCATCAGATACAAGGTTTATCAAATTTTTTCCAGGATAAAGTACCTTTACTTTTGACAATATCGAACATTATTAAAAAGAAAGATATTCTACATTATTTATTTACATTAAAAAACATTTTTTTAAATTTATTTAGAATTGTTTTATCAAATTTAAAGGTATTAAATTTAAATGTAATGCATTAATTTGCAAACTTACATTTTCAACATTTTGGCAGAGAAAATGTATTTTTTTTTTTTAATATAAACAAACAATGTAAACTATTAAAAAGTAATTTCCAAACATCTTTTCTTTATAATAATTTTCGATATTGTCAAAAGTAAAGGTACTTTACCCTGAAGGAAAAAAACATTTTTTGGTAAACCTCATATATACGACTGATAAATTTTGACATCTGGTGGTTGCATTTAAGGTTTTGAACCACGTAGAACTTTTTATAAACAATAACTTTTTTTGTAAACTAAATAATTAAAAAGTTTCCCATATGCCGCCAACTTTCATAGACAAACTGTATTAATGGCAAACCTGGTCAATTACTTTTACAATTTTATATTTTTTGGTACCGTCTAAATTGTCTGCCACGAGGTTAGACGTGCCATAATGGTTTTCCATTGTTATTTTTCGATATTATATGTAATATGTTTTTAAATTTCCAAATGGCAGACGTGGTCAAATACATTTAAAATCAGTCAAATTTCGATACCTGTCCCACCTGATTACCAGAAGCGACAGCCACGCTGGGCTTAGCGAGTCTCCATTCCATGTATGGTAGGTATGGAGGACTCACTATGTAAATATCCAGGTCTGGTCAAATACATACAGATAGCTGGCCGGCTCTTAGGCTAACTAGTGTTACCTAGATGCAAGTACTAAAAATATCGACATAAAACTTTTTGACATAGGAATTTTTAGTATTGCGAACCAAATGGTGCAATAAAAACGTTTTTCAATTGTATTAAGTCATGACACTAATTAAGGAAAGGTACGATCTTATATCTGCAAAAAAAGATTTGAGGTTAAGATACTTATTGTATAATATACTCAACAATTTTCAGTTAGGACAAGTTCTGTTAGCAGAGCAGAATAATGGATTTAATAAAACGTTTAAGAACTGTGCCCTCTTACGGCAAACTTATGACACTAAAAAGATTTTTAATAAAATTTTCTTGTTTTTCCAAAAAAGTATTTTTTGAAGCCTTTAGCATCTACAGTACAGTGTAGATGTCTTACTTGACCATACAAGTGGATTATATTCGACCTAGCTAACATTTTAATCCTCTAGTTAATCGTTTTTAAAATGGAAAGCAAAATAAAACAATTAAAAATTTTCATGAGGTTTTATTATATATAACATATTATTATATATTTGTATAACAATATTCCAAAACAATACTTTGTTATCAAAAAATAAAAAGAATGAATACATTTAAACTGTATAAAAAACATAGAATATACTATAACAATAATACTTTTGGAATGTATAAAATAGTCTTTAAATTCGAGATGTTTAAACAAAAAAGGAGTTAACAAGTTTACGCTCTTAAGCTACATTTTCTTATTGGCAGGGAGCGGAGTGTATGGTGCGGACCGCTGCTGAATCGATTGCAGCGCTCGCTGTGGTCTAATTTTCGTTTAATCATGCTTGATTTAAATGTAAACAATTGGATAAAAATATTAAAAATGATGCATGATAGTTATTGTGTAGTTGAATTTAAGAATACAGGCAGAAATAGTAACTGCAAATTCTATACAATTCCAACTGCTAGTCTTTTCCTAAAATTTCTTAATGATTTGCATGTTTTAAAAAGAAAAATGTTTTTTTTTTTTTTTTAATAGGCTAAGTAATCAAGGAGTGTCTGCAGAACTGACTTTAGTGTCTGTGTAGTCTTCTGTGATAGTAAATAAAGAAAATGGCATGTGATTTTTTACTTAGCGGAGCTCGCTTGTTTTTGTGTTACGACGGCCCTGTGATATAACCTCAAAATTGCATAAACATTTCGCCGATTTTTACCTAAGAGATTTAACCAGAAGGTATTCTGACATTTGTAAAGTTACCCAACAGTCATTTACAGTGCTGACCAGGTTTATATATGTATTTTAATATATATATATATATATATATATATATATATATATATATATATATATATATATATATATATATATATATATATATACTTTTAACTTTATTTTTTAAATACGGACCTGGGTTTTTTATTTAATTTTTTTGAACCTCTTATTATCCCAATTTATACCTGACCCCTGTATAGGTCGTCGGTCGGGTCTGAAGCTACGGGGTATACGTAAGGGGAAAGCGGAAACGCCTTCAGGAATGCGAAACCATAGGCGTGCTATAAATATCTTAAATCTTAAAATATCAGATTTTTTAGTAGTAAAACACCGTTATGGAAGAACACTGCAATAAAATATTTATTTCTGAAAAAACTCCCAAATTCACAACAATGCACAACAATAACAACAAAAAAATAACAGTCATCAAGTTTCTTTTACACGTCATCGACCTTACTATGACATAGGAGTCGGCTTGTGACATAATTTTGACGTCACCAGAAGGCGGTTCGTTCTATTCCAGCGCTTGCCTGGTGTTGTGAAGCGGACTTTCTGTGATGTCACAACCCAGCAGAGAATTTTAGCATCGATTACATAGATATGATTACCCTGTTTAAAAATATTTATACAGGGTGCCACAGTCGAGTGCATGCATGGGGATCTCAGAAACCGTAAGAGATACGGAGTCGGTTAAATTATGCAAAGCTGCGCCTTTAGGTGCCTAGCAACATGCCTATTAGAAAGTTGAAAATTCCGAGTACTTCCGGAGATATCTGGAAAAACCGAAATTTGCCGATTTCGTTTTTATTTTTTCTGACGTTACTTAAGAGATATGGAAAACAAAAGACACTTTCTTATGGCCACTTTTTAAGCTCTACAAAACAGTGTTAAGAGATTTTTCGTACAACGTTTCGTTTTAGCTAAACCATCATCAACTTTATTTTTTTAAATACGGTGCTCAATTGTTTATTGCATTTTTTTGAAGCAGTTATAATTCCAATTACAATGATGTATAACACTTAATATTTTCTGTTAAATAAACATATTTTCCATAAGAGGCAATGAGTTAGACAAGGAACGCATATCATTTCTTATAAGGGGCGTTCCATTTTTGTTAATAAATATTAAGTGTTATACATTTTTGTAGTTGGGATAATAAGGGGTTCAAAAAAATTAAATTAAAACCCAGGTCCGTATTTAAAATAAAGTTGATGATGGTTTAACGAAAACGAAACATCGTACGGAAAATCTCTTAACGCTGTTTTGTAGAGCTTAAAAGTGGCCACGAGAAAGTGTCTTTTGTTCTTCCATATCTCTTTAAATAACGTAAGGAAAATTAAAAACGAAATTAGCAAATTTCGGTTTTTTCCGGTATCTCGGAATACTCGGAATTTTACAACTTTCTAATAGGCATGTTGTTAGCACCTAAATGCGCACCTTGCCATAATTTAACCGACCTTGTATCTCTTAGGGTTTCCGAGATCCCCATGCATGCACTCGAATCTGTGGCACCCTGTATAGTTCTTGCATATACTTATATCTCCAATGTAATATATTAGGTTTTTAACCAACATTTTTTTTATTTTGGCATTTGCAAAAATAAAACCCATTGGCTTTTAAATGTTTCAAAATGCGTCTTTTTTGTATGAGAAATCCATGACTTGGAGTATTGGCCTTAAGAGTTTCTTTAACGTGAGAACCTTTAAAAATGTGATTAATTTTTTGTTAAGTAATAATTTTAAATAAAATTAAAATGGTGGTCTTTATTCTATATTATCAGTACATTATTAGAACAAAGATGCCTAATTTTAATAAGTACATAATGATAGTGTAGTTTATTTACAAACTAACTTTGTAGATATTTCACTCAACGAAATCTTGTGACCAGTTTAGAACTATATCAGATCTCATCAGACAAGCTAGTCGAAGATGAATATCTATAAAAATCCTAGTATTAGTAAACAAGTCAGTGACACCGTAGGCTAAGAGGAGTATGCTTTCCCTTGGGTCAGCAGATGGCGTAAACATCTGGTACCCGTTCATATGTTTTAAGTACATAATTATATTTACATACCTGTTTAACCCTATATAAAACTTGTTAATAGTGCGTAGGGTTGTCATCTCTAAAATTTGGCAACTAGGACAAGACGCGTGAAAACCCAGGATTTTAGAGCCCAAAAACCGGACATGTCAACAGGTTTTTTTTAACATAGTGTAACAAAAAAAAAGTTGAAAATGTCATAAATCACTTTTTTACTTATTCTCAGACCTTAAAATTAAATTTAGTCATCTAACAAAACAGAATCTTATTACAGTTTTTATTCTTAAAATAAAACACAAATTATTGATATACGCTGTTATAAAAACAAAACCTTATTAAAATATTAAACCTAACAAAATAAAATTAAATTTGAACGCGGCGTGCGGGCGCAGTGCGTGTGTTGCGGGCGGCCCAAGACTTAAAATTTTTTAACCCGGACTACAAATGAGGCCCCGGTCGGACGCACCTCGGATGCTCTCTAAATTAGGACAAATCCGGTTAAACCCGGACGGATGGCGACCCTAAAACTACGTCCTATAATGCCAAAATCAAAGTCGTCAATTCAATCAACAATAATCGGCCAAGGTTTTCTAATCTGCGACACTGGTTATAACAAGTCCTCGGGGCGTGTCAAAATTCAACATATGATTATACTTTTCAGCTCTTCCGGAGTGTCAGTTAAAAAAGAGATGCAAGAGCAATATTCATAAGAAGGAGAAGTTCTTTTGACCTGTTGCCATATTTCTTAGTTTAAATAATATTATCATTTAACCGATGCCAAAATTAAATAGATATAATTAATAATATATTAATTAAATAACAATATATTAACTTAAAATTATTTTAAATAATATTATTTTAAATCTTAAACAAGTTTTATTAAAATAAGGAGTTACAGCAGCTACAGGTAATAATTTATATTAAACCGATGAAATTTAAGAAATGAATTTGACAACCTTCATTATATTTTGTCTGCATTCCTAAAATATTTTCCGTAGCTTTAGAACCAGCAGACAAGCTATATATATACAGGGTGCCACAGATTCGAGTGCATGCATGGGGATCTCGAAAACCGTAAGAGATACGAAGTCGGTTAAATTATGGAAAAGTTGCGCATTTAGGTGCCTTACAACATGCCGATTTAAAGTTGTAAAATTCTGAGTACTTCCGGAGATATCCGGAAAAACCGAAATTTGCTGATTTCGTTTTATTTTTTTCTGACGTTATTTAAAAGATATGAGAAAACAAAAAACACTTTCTCATGGCTACTTCTTAAGCTCTACAAAACAGCGTTGAGAGATTTTCCGTACGACGTTTCGTTTTCGTTAGACCTTCATCAACTTTATTTTTTAAATACGGACCTAGGTTTTATTTTTTTTTTTTTGAACCTCTTATTATCCCAATTACAAAAATGTATAACACTTAATATTTATTAACAAATATGGAACGCCCCTATAAGAAGTTATGTGCGTTCCTTGTCTTACTCATTGTCTCTTATGGAAAATATGTTTATTTAACAGAAAAATATTAAGTGGTATACATCATTGTGATTGGGATTATAATTGCTTCAAAAAAATGCAATAAACAATTGAGTGCCGCATTTAAAAAAATAAAGTTTATGATGGTTTAAGGAAAACGAAACGTCGTACGAATAATCTCTCAACGCTGTTTTGTAGAGTTTAAGAAGTGGCCGTGAGAAACTGTCTTTTGTTTTTTCATATCTCTTTAAATAACGCCATAAAAAAATAAAAACGAAATCAGCAAATTTCGGTTTTTTTCGGATATCTCCGGAAGTCCTCAAATTTTACAACTTCTAATGTTTAAGGCACCTAAATCGCACCCATATTTAACCGACTCGTATTCACGGTTTTGGGCCCCTATGACTACTGTCCCTTATATATACAGGGTCAGGTATAAATTGGGATAATAAGAGGTTCAAAAAATTAAATAAAAACCCAGGTCCGTATTTAAAAAAAAAAAGTTGATGATGGTCTAACGAAAACGAAACGTCGTACGGAAAATATCTCAACGCTGTTCTGTAGAGCTTAAGAAGTAGCCATGAGAAAGTGTCTTGTTTTTCTATGTCTCTTTAAATAACGTCAGAAAAAAATAAAAACAAAATCAGCAAATTTCGGTTTTTTCCGGATATCTCCGGAAGTACTCCGAATTTTACAACTTTCCAATCGGCATGTTGTTAAGCACCTAAATGCGCAACTTTGCCATAATTTAACCGACTTCGTATCTCTTACGGTTTCCGATATATATATATATATATATATATATATATATATATATATATATATATATATATATATTTATATATATATATATATATATATATATATATATATATATATATATATATATATATATATATATATATATATATATATATATATATATATATATAATATTATTTATTTACGAAAAATAAATAAATCCTATAAATAATCTTTTACCTCAACCACGGCTTTCAAGCATGATTTTAGCCGTCAGATGTCGTTTTCATCGCGCACCGTGCCAATAATATAACGCTGGATTTAGTGCTCGATCGATGCCGATTGTCAGCGCTGACATCAGTGAACGTAGCTATATCAACAAAAATATAATCAACTACAGTGCAAATGATAAACCGCTACGTGCTCTGCACTGTGGTTGATCATTGATTTTTTTACTAGTACGTTATCAAAAATTCAATGAACTAACCACTACTTAAACCGGATGAGCTAGAACTCTAATAATTAATTGATTATTAGCGATGAAGTCTTGTTCGAACAGTTCCTCCAGTAAGGCAAATTCGGTATAGCCAAACCCTTTTGGATTCAAGTCGTGTATAGGGCGGTTAAAGGCTTGAAGTTCCGGACGGGTCATCATAGTTTCTTTTATATTCTTGTACGACTGACTAAAAATAGAAAAATATTACATAAAAATGTATTAAAACGAAACGATTTTAAGAAAAACTTACGAGTATGTTTATTTTAAAAGTTACAGTTAAGAAATTGTTTGGGTTAGTTTATTAATAAATTAGACAGCGTGGTATTGTTCAAAAATGGTAGGAGTTGTTAGGTTTGATTTTCTGTGTTTTTTTTTACACTTAAATCAATATACAGAGTGATTTTGGACACAACCTGAAAAATTTAAGGATAAATTCATGATGTAGGAAACAAGATATGTGCAATAGCGGTGACGAAAAATCGTACTCTAACTGCGCCGATCTAAATCCGCCATATTGTGATTCTTTTGTTTACGTTAAGTAACATTTTTTGGAAAATGCCGGGTTACAGTCTCAAAGAATGACTATAACTGGTTAGTTACAAATTTACAATACTTGTGTATACCAAAAGAGGAGAGAGCTAAGCAATTGATTTATTTCTGCGAGGGTGAAATAAATATCAAAAGTGTTATGTTTTTTATGCATGAGACAGAGCTGTAACGAATCCTACAAAAAATGAATCGATTTACGGATTCGGATCCCCGTAAAGGAATTTAATTACCAATACGAATCACGATTCCTTCTTTAAGGAAAAAAGGAATCAAATCCAGTGAATCCATTCCTATTTATAAGATCTTTAGTTTTTATACTTGCAAATGGTATAATCCAGATGATGAATCAAGCGTCAAAGAATTTAGCATGGATCCCGAGCCGCGAAATATAATTTTAACCTCATTTTGAAGTGCTGTAACTCTAAAACAAATTAGTTTTTGGTAAATATTTTTTAAATTTAAATATATTATTTCTGATATCAACATGAAACCACCTTTAAATGGATCATTTTTTGAACTGTATTCCAAAACTTGCAATCTGAATCTTTATAAGTTTTTTAAATGGGATTCTTAAAATAACTTCAAGCAACTTATAAACTGGATATCTTATTGTAACTTTACAGAAAGTTTCACAAATACCTTTTAATAATTTCGCTGCTTGCGGAATATAATAATAATTATAATAGTTATAATAAAATGTCCCATTTAAAAGTACCTTAGGGTTATCTCAATGGTAGCATATTAAAAAATTATGAAGATCGAGCAATCAAAACTTTCAAGATCAAATGAAAGTAAAATTTATGCCCATTTTTTGGGTACATACTCTATGATTACGAAAAACATTTTTCATGTAAATGTTGTTTCTGTGGACCTGAAAAACAACATATTTTGGTTAAAAATAAAATTTTAGGTGTGTTTCTTTTTTTGAAGATTTTAATATGCAGATTATTTAAATTTTTTTATCTTTATTTCCGAAAATAACTGTAAAGCTGAGAAAGGAATCAATTCCTTTTGGAATCGGATCCTTCCAAAAAGGAACCGATTGCGGATCATTTTAAAATTATATAACAAATCGGGATTACGGATCCTATTTTCAAAAGGTAATCGATTCCAGCCTTCAGATCCTTAAAAAGGAATCGATTTCCGGATTCGATTCCTATCCAGCTCTGTCCTTAAATTTACAGAAAATCAAGTCTTTCGATCATTCAAAGATTAAGCAATTGCATTTTTTGTCATAATTTTTCATACATGTTTCAGCAAGAGTCTAATCAGTATATTTTAAAACTGTTTCATAACAAAATTTGAAACATTATGCTTATTGGGCTTCAACCTCTTATTCGGCTTAATTATAAAAAAATATAACTTAATTTTGTTAAACCCGTATTTATTCGCGTTTAATTGATTAATATCATTTAAAATGCCGCGCCCCAATATGGCGAATTTGGATCAGAAAGGTGATTGAAGGCTGCGTAGTCACAAATCATGGCTATACTGGCCTTAAACACTTATGTGCATGAATGAAATTACAAGGAAATTTGTTGCATAAAAATAAACTATCCCAATATGTATATACAAATAAAACAGAATGAAAAAAAAATAAAATAACATGAATAAAACAACAAAAAACATTCCATCAAAGACAAACGAAGTGTTAAAAACGGTAATTAAGAAATTATTTGTAATTATAGGCCTTTGGGTTTTTTGTATTGCTTGCTGGCAGATCTTTTAGCTAAAAATGAAGTTTGTCTAAAGTCTGAATTATCCAGACATTTTGGACGCCAAAGAACGTAAGAACCTAAATCCTGCGAATTTTGAGTGCTGTGGAGTGTACCGGGTGTCCAAATAAGAAAGGACGCCGGCTGTATCTCAGAAAATTTTTATCACACAGCGTTGGGAAAAAATATTTTTAGTAAAAGTGGTCAAGAAAAAAATCTGAAAATTATTTTCAAGTTTCGGAAATAGCCGCTAGGGGGCGTAACTGCAATCTTGAATCTAAAAAAGTGATGTTTCTGTAAATTTTGCTATATTAACCTAACAAAAAAATACCTGATCTTTAAAGTCGAGCATAATTTGAACCTTTTTTGTTCGACGATTTTTGCTGTATCTCTAAAAATAAAGTGGTGAGGGGTATTTTAAGGTTTCCGTAAAAAACACTCTGTATCTTCAAAACGGCTAAGCCGATTTTAACAAGCTTAGGCAAGTTGACAAGAGCTTTTCTTGGGCTATAAATGTTATAATATTTGAAGTTTTGTTAGTTTCACATGTTGCCGCTAGAGGCCTTTTTTCAATATTGATGAGAAATGATTAATTTTCTCAAAAAAATTAAATGCATTGATATAATATAGTATAATAAGTAACTAAATGATGCTTAAACAAGCTCGCAAAAACCATATCTCGATATCTTGTTCCATACCTAAAATTTAGGCCAAAGAAAATTTTATACGTCAATATCTCAAAAACTATTAAAGCTACAAGAAATTTTATATAACATAAATTATGTATTTTTACAGAACCTTTAATTTAGGTAATATAATATTTTTGTCTAAATGCAATACTTTACGAGTTATAATAAAAAATCGAATTCCGGGGGTATACCTTAAAAAAATCCTGAAAATTCGATTTATTAATTATAACTCGTAAGGTATTGCATTTAGGTAAAAAGATTAAATAGCCTAAATTAAAGGTTCTGCAAAAATAATAATTTATGTTATATAAAGTTTCTTGTAGCTTTTATAGTTTTTGAGATATAACATATAAAATTTTCTTTGGCCTAAATTTTAGGTAAGGAACAAGATATCGAAATATGGTTTTCGAGAGCTTGTTTAAGCATCATTTAGCTACTTTTTTATAAAAAAAAATCATACCAATGCATCTTATTTTTTTGAAAAAACTACCTTGTCTGTCGGAATGTTGAAAAAAGTCCTCTAGCGGCGACATGTGTAACTAACAAAACTTCAAATATTATAAAATTTATACATTAAGGATAGCTCTTTTTAACTATCCTAAGCTTGTTAAAATCGGCTTAGCCGTTTTGAAAATACAGAGTGTTTTTCACGGAAACCTTTAAATACTCTCCACCAGTTTATTTTTAGAGATACAGCAATAAATTGTCGAACTAAAAAGGTTCAAATTATGCTCGACTTTAAAGATCAGGTATTTTTTTTTTTTTTGTTGGCAATTAATTACAAATAATTCACTAGAAACATCACTTTTTAATAGAAATCTCAGTCGCTTGGCGAATTCAAACATTCGAATAATTCCTTTTCCCTTGACACTTTTGACAAATCCTCAACGCTGTCGATAAACATTTTCTGAGACTTTAAGCTGCGTAACTCCGTAATGGTTAGTGCTATCAGATATATATATATATATATATATATATATATATATATATATATATATAATATATATATATATATATATATATCTTAGTCCTCCATAGTTCGAATATACTAGTACAAATAAACTTACGTGGGATGCACGATAGTAACGGTCAATCGTCCACAAAACGGCCAGTCTAAAACCTGATCGTGTTCCGATTTCATTACGTGAATTAATATTGCTAAATAGTTTGGATCTTTCGGTGACAGGTTTATCCTTAAACATAACCTAAAAAAAGTGATATTTAATTATTATTTAAAATTAAAATCTTATAAGTCTTTGAATTTACTTACTTATATCCGTAAAAACTTGTATAGAATCCAGGACTGTAGTGCATTATTCGAGGATTATCTCTCATAGCTTCAATTTTGCTCTTAAAGTCATTGAAATACCAAATATAGCTTCCATTGCAACATTTCTGTTGGAAATTAGCCACCGTGCTGCTGTAGTTTGTTAATTGTTGCGACATGTTTGATATAATTATGTCTCGTTCTCGCGCCTTTTGTTCTAGGATAATTATTTTTTCATAAAGTGCTCTAAAAATAAAATTCTGATCAAAAACATTATAACTCTTTTTAAAATATAGTAAACATATGCCCAGTACTTCTAAAAACCAACAGTCTTGATTCTGACCAATTTTTTAAAAAATCGTCGCTCTAGAATTATGGTAAGACAACTAAAAAAGGTCAGTGTTAAGAAAATGTTCATTTTAATATTAAAATTAGTGTATTTGGAAAACCTTTAGAATAATAGAAATAGTCCAGTAAACAAAGGGACAAAGCTGTAAATAAATCTGTACAGTTTTCCCTTGTGACGCAATTCTTAGGTCTTCGGGGATGCTTTCAAGCGAAAATTTTTTTTTATCAACATTAACAGATAGGAATGGGTTGAAAATGGTCCCTCGAAGCCCGAAAAATGGGTTTTCCGCTAATATCTGCCAAGATATGCGAATTGGAGAAGTTTTGTTTAGACAAAAAGTGAAGATCGCCTTGTAATCTACAAAAATGGTTCCTATAATTTTTTTCGGAAAATCGACAGTTTTCAAGATAACGCGATCCAAAAGTCCCCTCATTTCAGCAGCCGTTCTACCGCTAGAATGCCGCTATCTTTATGGATTCACTTATAAGCGGGCGGACGAATTGTTCATCAGAATGGGAAAACCCGTACCTATCATTGCATATGAGTTTGGGTCCATTTTGATTTTTTTAGAATATTAAAAAAAGCAGTCAAAGTTTGTTTTTCACAATATTTTGAGAGTACCTCATTAATTTATTGATATTTTTTTTTAAAAAAAGGGTTTGTTATTACCAGATAATGAGACCTTAGCAAGTGTTCAGTGATCACAGAAAATTTCCTTCACCATCTTTCTTGCGTTGATAAAAAATTGTTTTGCCCATCTGCATTTTTTAGTAAGAAACTACTACTACCACATCTATCCAGTGTGGAATGTTATGGATTTTTCGACGGCCGTTTTTGCGAAAAATATTGGTGTTGTGAAAAAAATGGTAAGGACCATTTTTATAGATTTCAAGGTGGTCTTCATTTTTTGTCTAAACGAAAATTTCGCAAAAAAAATCGCATATTTTGGCAGATATTCGCGAGAAACTCATTTTTGGGACTTTCAGCGGGTACCCACGTCGGCATCCTGATAAACTTTTTCTCGCTCGAAAGCATCTGCAAAGACCTAAGAATTGCGCCACAAATGAAAACTGTACAGAATTATTTACAGCTTTGGGTACTTTCAGGTCTTCAGTTAGTGGACTAAAATGAAATTTATGGCATTCCATAAGTATTTACGGATAGTAACAATGTACTAAAACCTGTTAATCTAAGTGTACTTTTTTTTGTTTTTACAAAAAGTATAACTTGTCTCACTCTTATACCGAAAAGACACCAGAAAATTAACCTTTTTTTTGTATAAGTTGTCTAAGTATTTTAACAAAATCGTAAAGCCAACTTAAAAATTATATTAAGATAGTTCACTAGCGACAGTCGTAGACAAAATTATTGCCCTATAGTAAGTAAAGCCCAAGCAATTCACACTCCTAATCTCGAATGGACATCTTTTATCTTCGTCTCTTCCATGCCATCCGCGCCAAACTCGCCCATCTCTCTCTAGCAAAAAATGATTATTGAACGGTCCGGGACTCACCATTATATTTTTTCCTATTTTAGTTTAATTAGTGATGCAGTATTTTGAATGGACCATAAATTTAGTGCTGTTCCAAATAAAATCGAAGACGCTTTACCAAAAGTTAGAGGTTCTTAATGCTTGAAAGTATTAATTTTTGTAGGAGACTGTACACACATCACTATCTACCTCTTACTAAAATGCATATTTTTTGTTTATTACATTTTTCGTAACTCTTTTAGTTTTTAAGACATTTGCGTTTTTATTTTAAATTTAAATCGTTAATATCTCAAAAACTGAAAGATATGCAAAAAATTTGATATAAAAAAACTAACGTGGTTATATTAGACCACCAATTTTGATTTCATACCTTTTTTCCTAAAATCAATGGTTTTTAAGCTATATTAAAAAAGCGATTTTTAACATTTTTTTTAAGGTAACAAAAGTGCAATTTGAACTCGCTAAGCAGTGCGGCTTGGAACTGACTATTGTTCTTCGTAATATAAAAAAATGTTTTGTGCGTCTCTTATTGGCTTGGTTTTTTGCGGTGGCCTCCCGGACTATGATAGCAATAGTTTTTTTTTAAATTACTTGTGAGTATCAAATATAAATTAATGTACAATTACCAAAAAACCTATGAAAATTTTCATCAAAATTTTGTGGGTAATCATGGCCATAAATTTCACTAAATTCCCGTATGTATAAAACGGCTCATAGGTAGTAGTTTCTCGTGTTATCGCAGTCGTGCAAGCTCTGCATTATGTAAATCGTCTTTGGGAAATCTTATTTATCTTATTCTCTTATTATTCTTTAATTTAAATTAAAAAGTATTTAAGTAAAAAAAATATTTTAGTTAGTTAGGTAGAGGTATGTTCGTTATTCACTTATATTTTACATTATTGTCCATTTTTTGGACCCACCTAGTTCTAAGATACACCTTCCATAAGGGCGATTACGTAAAAAAGAATAAAATAGTGTAAAATATTGCTTAATAACAAACCTAGTAATATTTAAAAAATCAATATCTTTTTAAAACGGTCAAAAAAATTAGTTTTTTTAATTTTCTAATACTTCGATTTGTATTGCGTTAGTAAAAAAATATCGTAAGAAATGTTTTTGAGATATTTTGACATATGGCTTTCATACATTATTAAGACACCCACGGTACGTTAGTACTTAGGCATCAGCCTTCGTGGACTGTCCCAAGATAAAAAAAAAAAAAAATACATGACAGATATCGACAATGTTAATTATGCACATTTTGATTGTTAATATTTTGTTTCACAGACGATAAAAAAATTTTGTTTATTTTTTCAATTAGATAAAAGACACTTTTATTAACCCTATATTTCAATTTCATTTAATTCTTAAGAAAAGTCACTTTACGAGTTCAAGTTTCCTTTTTCTTGTAGGTTTTTTTTGGGTTTTCGTTATAAGCCTGCTGGAGCTACGTATTTATTTTTATTTTTTTTAAAGCGTTATTTTAATAATTTTCTTAACAGTTGATGACAACTGAGAATCTTAAGAATGAAGACAACTTGAAATGATTTCTTAAAGTTTTGGTGTCATACGAAAACATTGCAAAATGCCTTTGTATAATTCCCTGGAAGATAAAAATTTGTCAAGTCTGTTTTAAAGATATTTAATGTTATCTCGTATTATTCTGAACTTAGGTCAAAGTTATTATACCAAGACAAACTATAAAGGAGGGTAACGAATAGCATTTCATCTTATCCAAGTATATTACCAGAAAACCTTCTCAGTCTAATGAAAAAAACAAAATTTAAAATTTTTAACTTGTCTTACTATTATTCTGGAGCGACGAAATGTAGTTTGATTTAAAAAAAAAAAGCAGTTAGTTTAAACAGTACTGTTTCTCAGCACTTATTAATACACAAAAACTTCTATCAAGTTTACTTTAACTCTTAAAATTGTAATAAATAAAGAAAGAGTTATTAAACTAAAATTAACCGAAATCCCAGGCATACAAACAGATACTTAAACTTTAACTCAATTTATCCGATTATGGTTAAGAAGGAAGTTGTGAAAAGGCTGTAATGATAGGATAAAAATTGTTTCTTTTAATCAAATTATTAACACAAAAAAAGAATTTTTAATAAGTATATTAATTTAAAACAATTTTTCTCTTAAGGTAGTTCACTCGCGAAAGTCCTACAGAAAATTATCGCCCGTTCTTAATTCAAACCCCCAAACTCAGATGGACATCTTTTATCTTCGTCTCATCCACTCCATTCGCGCCGAACTAGCCCATTTCTCTCTAATAACATTTGATTGTTAAACGGTTCGGGACTGGTACCCAGGATATTTATTCCTATTTTTGTTTAATTCGTGATGCAGTATTTTGAATGGAACCCAAATTTAGCGCTATTCCAAGTAAGGTAGAATACGATTTACCAAAAGTTACGAGGTTCTCAATGCTTAAATAATATTTTTGTAGGACTGTACCCAACACAGGAGGTCTGTTCGTTATTTAGTTATATTTTACACTCTTTGGACACACCTAGTCCTTAAATACACCTTCCATAAGGGCGATTACGAAAAAAAAAATAGTGTACATCATTTCTTAATAACAAACAGACCTAGTAAACTTTTAAAAATGAATATATTTTTAATAAAGCGGTCATAGACTGTGTCTACTATATACCAACCACCTGGAGACTAATCAGAGTAGCATTAATCTCCAAACCTGGGAAAACCGGACAGGATGGGGCAAAAGCTTTAAGACC
Organism: Listronotus oregonensis; assembly: GCA_019359885.1. Classification (NCBI taxonomy): domain Eukaryota; kingdom Metazoa; phylum Arthropoda; class Insecta; order Coleoptera; family Curculionidae; genus Listronotus; species Listronotus oregonensis. The sequence continues at coordinate 64,376 of JAHBCN010002484.1, forward strand.
AATAAGTCTGATGTCGTTCGTGCTAAAGATCCTAGAGAAGTTGCTGGATAGGCACATCAGGGAGAATGCACTTACGAACAAACCTCTACATAAGGATATACATGCATACACAGCAGGTAAGTCCACAGAAACAGCATTACATGAGCTTGTAGAAAAGGCCGAATATGCTCTCAAATACAAGGAGGTACTAATGTGTGCCTTGTATATCTACAAGGAGCGTTTGACAACACGTCCTTTACATCTATCTCAAACGCATCGAGGCGCAGAGGGATCGACGCAACAAGCTGCAGAGGGATCGACGCAACAAGCTGCAGGTGGATAGACTGCATGCTTAAGAGCAGATCAGTATATACTTCAATTCTTGAAGAAACTCTTGTAGCTCGGGTTGAGCGAGGATGTCCGCAAGGAGAAGTTCTGTCCCCACTGCTATGGAACCTTGTTATGGACGACCTACTAAATGTCCTTCAACTTGAAGGGCACCAAATATTGGGATACGCAGACGATCTCGTCATTATGACCCAAGGAAAATTTAACAACACTGTTAGGGATAAAATGCAACAGGCCATAAACGCAGTTACCAGATGGACGAGAAAGAAGGGACTAAACATAAACCTTTCTAAATCAGCCATAGTTGCCTTCACCAAAAGGAGAAATCTATAGGGCTTAGGACCCCTGACCCTACAAGGTGAAACAATCAAGATTGTGAGAGAGGTAAAATATTTGGGTGTCATCCTAGACTCTAAACTTACCTGGAACCAACATCTTCAGAAAATAAGAAAGAAAGCGGAGATGACTTTATCTTAATCAGACGCGCTCATGGAAAAACATGGGGCCTTAAACCAAACATGATTTATTGGTTATACCTCATGGTGGTAAGGCCTATGATAACATACGCATCACTGGTATAGTGGACAAAAATGCGACAAAGAACTTCTGTTACAGAACTGGCCAAGGTAAAAAGACTTGCTTGCTTTGCTATAACAGGAGCAATTAAAACAACCCCAACATGGAGAGTCTCTTAGACCTTCCACCACTTAACCTCATAGTGATGGGAGAGGCAAGAATGAGCTACTTCCGACTGCCACAGAAACCAACTGGTGTCTACGCTAGTTTGGGACACAACAATATAAAAAGTCAGGTTGGTGGCAACATCCTGGACGAGAGAACGAACCAGATGATTCCCCAATACTCATTTAACAAAAACTTAGAGGTAAAAATTCCAGATCGAAGTAAGTGGCAGCAACTCGATCTCCCCGGCACGGTTGGAGACATTATCTGGTATACGGATCGTTCCAAAACCGAGCAGGGAACTAGAGCGGGTGTGTACAGTGAAATGAGGAATTTACAATTCTTCATTCCACTAGGAACACACAGTTCTGTATTTCAAACGGAAATATATGCTTTACTGCACTGTGCAAAAGAAAATAACAGAAGGGCTTATAAAAACAAGCGGATCTGCATAATAACAGACAGCCAAGCGTCACTGGGGGTACATGGGAATGCCAAAAAGAACCTTTAAGTCCTGGGAGAACGAAACAGAGTAACTCTCTTGTGGGTACCAGGACATTCGGAAATAGAAGGCAACGAAAAAGCGGATGAGCTTGTAAGACAGGGATCATCCACACCATACTTTGGACCAGAACCTGCCCTTGGAGTGACCAAAACCACAGCACAAGGGCAAATCAGGGAATGGATCCGAAACAAACACGAGGAATACTGGGGAAACCTCAGTAGAATTAGACATGGAAAAAGCTTCATAAGGGGCCCATCCAAAAGAACGAAGGAAGAACTACTCAAAGTAGGAAAAGATTTCGCATAACAGTAGGATTACTAACAGGGCATGATAACCTAAGAGGACACATACAATGGGGACCCAAGTTGCAGAATGTTCGACGAGGGGGAAGAAACGGCCTACTATATCCTGTGCGAATGTGAAGCATTGAATCACAAAAGACAGGCATTATTTGGGCAACCGGAAATGAGCCCACAGGAATATATCAACCAACCAGTCTCGAGGTTATACAGACTTGTAGAAGGAACAAGACTAATGGGGGGATTGGTATAAAAGATAATGGGAGATAAGGCTAAAAAGGCCCAAGAGGCTGCGCTGCTTCCGGTAGTGAATCAAGACGGCTCCCAGAGAAGAAGAAGAAGAATAAAATGGTCAAATAATTCAGTTCTTTTCAAATTTTCTAATACTCTGATTTAATTGCATTAGTTTTTAAAAAATATCGTAGGAGCCGTTTTTGAGATATTCCGAAATGAATGCACGGCTTTCATACATGACAGATATCGATCATGTTGATTATGCACAATTTGATTGTTAATATCTCGCTTCACAGACGATAAAAAAAATCCTTATTTTTTAATTAGATAAAAGACACACACAGGAAAAGACGTTTTACAACTAAACAACCTTAATTTTACAAACTGTTTATGCAAGATGTTTTTCGTGGCTTTAGCTTAAATTTCGTGATTTGCTTTTAATTTTCGGTTGGTATAGTGGCATCAAGTGGAAACGCTGTATGCCGGATATGCGCCTGGACTCGCAGTCCTTTTTGATGACTCTGAAAAAGGCATTAAAGCTGCAACGGAGGGCCCTTCCATCGACTGGATTCATCACAAGTTGGAATCATGGTAAGTTTTCGTTTGAGCCACTTGTTCGCCATTTTTCGCATTTGTCGTTTTTCGTTTAAAAATGTATAATGGTAAGTGTAACGCCTAAATAAATAATAAATACAGTCCACTTAACATCTTACATTAATTACACCACCTTATAACACAAACTGTTTTTTTCAAAATTATAATTTAAACAGGCCATCCTAATTACTTAGCTTATGTTCTTACTTTAATAGATTCTGTAGATTGTCACCTTCAGTTAATTGACTAGATGATTCTTGCTTGGACGGAGGATCCCAAAAATTAGCTTGCGCTAGCGCCGAACTACTGGCATCTTCATGAGTATTCTGTACAACTACTTTAGAATAAGCTTGGGACAAAAGCTAAAAATATACAAACATATTAAAATATGACGACTATTTTTGGTAAATAAAAACAAAACTTTAAAAATCTACTTTTTATAATACATAATAACGTAATTTATATAACCCTAATACTGATTTTAGAATTTATAATACAGAGAACCTGCGTGACTTTGCTGATTATGCACTAGTGCTCATAGTGGTAAAATTTCGCATTTAGTATTTGAGAGAAATTAAATTTTGTACTGATAGCTATAATTATTATAAATTAATTATTAAAATAAAAAATGTCAAACATTGTAGTTATAAAGAGTGGGTTTCAAAAAATAAATGTCCCGAATTTACGGGTACCATCTGGGCTAAAGAAGTGGTAAAATTAATATCATAATGAATATACAGTATGTACATAATGTATGGAACAAATTAATTATTTGCTTAAGCAAAAAAAAATTAAAAACTTTCTTGAACACGTAAATAATAATTTTAAATTGCGCATTTTTTGACATTGAATATCAAAGGTGGTAAACTTAATAAGGAGTGCTCGATTTATACTATTTGTCCGCAGATAAGGTTATGTGTGTGACGTCACCGTATTGCCCAGAAGGTAGATTTATTTTAGTAATTTTTGTTAGATATTTAACTTTTAAAAACTAATTTGGATGTACACGTACTATAAGATCCGTATTGTATACCACTTCATAAAATAAAGACTTTATACTACTTGTAAACAAAACAATAGGGCAAAAGGATTAAGTCAAAAATATCCAATTGACATTTAAATCGGAATAAATGGGATTAAATGGGATCCAGCACTCCTTGTTAAGTTTACCACCCTTGATCGAGTATAAATATACAGGGTGACTCATGTAGTAGATATGATGTCATCGACGATTTTTTTAAATGGAGATCCAATTATTTTATTGCAGATTTATAATCTCCAAGCAGCTATTTTTAAAAACAAAGAACACCTATGGTTTTAGATGGCAGTTTTGTGGTTACAGGGTGGTAAAAATTGTATAAATAATGTGTAGAATAAATTCATTATTTGGTAAAGCAAAAAAAAACATAGAAAATTTTCTTGGAAACGAAAGTAATAATTTTGTATTGGACATTTTTATACATAAAATAAAAATATACAGGGTGCCTCGTGTAGTAGATATGATGTCATCGACGATTTTTTTAAATTGAATGAAATTTTATTGCAGATTTATAACCTCCAAGAAGAGCTGATTTAAAAAATTAAAAATTCTTATGACTTTAATTGACAGTTTTGTAGGTAAAGGGTCCTAATTTGTTTTGCTTTTTTTCTTAATTTTGTGTAAGTGGGTACCAGCAACACTACTAGCTGTTTAATATCTGTCTTGTAACTATGGTAACTATGGTAAATAATATTTTTTGTCAAGTATTTGAGTAATATTATTAAATTGCATTAACGCATTAATTAATTGCATTAATGCATTTATCTACTTCGCAAGGATATAAATCATTATGTACACAACTCTGCAAGGTGAAACAATACCATTTGCGAAAGAAGCAAAATATCTGGGGCTGATCCTAGATAGCACTCACAGCTGGAATTCGCATCTAGAAAAGGTCACCCGTAAGGCGAGCCTTTCTTTCTGGACATGCCGCAGGATTTGTGGTAAATCCTGGGGCATGCAACCAAAACAGATGTACTGGCTATATGTAACAGTCATAAGACCAATGATCACGTATGGCTCTGCGGCATGGTGCCGCAAGGGGCAGTAGCGGCTGACCCAAGCAATGACATGCGCATGACACCAACGGCGGCCATGGCACTCTCGCAACCATATTTCAAGCGGAGGTATTTCCTATTGAGATGTGTGCTAGAACGCTGGCAAGGATGCGCTGACCAAACTGGGCCAAAGCAACAAGGTTACCCTACTGTGGATACCTGGACATACCGGCCTAGAGGGTAATGAATCCGCAGACCTCCTTGCCAAAAGGGGGGCTGAGACAAAATTCACAGGGCCGGAACCGGTCATTGGCATGTCTTATAAAATGGCCAAGCAGTTTATATCAGTTTGGACACAAAGAGAAAATCTTCGGTACTGGCATGGACTTCCGGGTCTCAGACACTCGAATGCTTTTATAATCCCACCGAACCAACAATGTACCGTCAAACTACTGGAGCAATCAAAGGTACACCTTAAAACTCTAGTGGGACTGAACAAGGGACACTGCAGATTAAAATACCACATGCACAAGATCGGCCTAGCTGAAGACGCCGAGTGCCGCATGTGCATGGAGGGGGATGAATCGGCAGAACACATACTGTGTTCGTGTCCAGCAATGGCACGACTAAGATTCGCAATCCTCGGCAATGACACCTTGTTGCCGGGGGAGGTAAAAGATCTCTCTCCCAACAGGATCATCAGATTTATTAGAAGTCTGGACTTGATGGGAGAAATATAAAAGGGTGTGAGCCACAATAGACCGACCGGTCGCGGTGGAAGGATGTTATACCCACTCACTTTAAACCTAATCTAATCTCTAACCTAACACAATTCTTTATTACCCTGTAACTATGAAATTGTCACCCAATACCATAAGTATTTTATGTTTTTAAATTTGGCTCTTCTTGGAGATTATAAAGCTGCAATAAAATATAGCGGTTTCTGTTTTAAAAATCATCGATAATGTCAAATCTACTACATGAGTCACCCTGTATATTAATATTTCATGTCAGAAAATGCACAATTTAAAATTATTATTTACGTGTTTGAGAAAAATATCTTTTTTTTTTGCTTCATGAATTTGTCCCATACATTATGTACACACTGTATATTTATTGTCAAGGCATATACACTTACTTAATACGATTCACTACTTTTATCTACTTTTATCGACGTTCTATTAAATAAGGTTTTGATGGAAAATAATAAAATTTTATATTTGACATAGTTTTATTGTATTATGAGTCAACATAACAACCGTTGATACCAGATCTTGGCTTGCTTTTAACCGTTTTATCCACTTATAATCACTTAATTATAACTTTATTATTAACATTTATTGTTTCAATACGTTATTGTAATAAATTGGTGTATTAAATTTGTGAAAATTACGAAAAAATAATTAATAAAAAATTACATGATTTGTGAGTCAGTATTGAAAAGCATGTTTATAAACAGTGTGTCCTCACGTACGAACTTACAAAACTAACGAGAGAGGCGACTCTAGTTCTTACGCAGGTTCTCTATGTGTTGCAAGTAAAAACGTACGATTTCAGTTTTAAAACCTACCGCTAAATGCTGTTGAATATTTTGATCTAGATGTCTCTGAAGTTCCGGTTCATCCTCGAACTTGTCGTTGCATCCAACATTTACAAAATAACACTTAAGTTTTTCGTGATCAGGTAATTCTGGTGGTCTGAAAAAAATTAGTCAAAGTCAAGTTATACAGCGTTGATTCCCAGTCATATCAATCCAACGAGTCGATTATGACCTGCAAGGGCTTTGTCAAAACTTGTTGGAAGTTAATTAATTTTTAAAAATTCCAAATAGGTAAGTAAGATATAAATAATTTAATCTATTAAAACCCAATTAAAATTTGAATTTCTCAAATCGGGTTTTTAGGTTTGAATAAAACTTAGTATAGCTTTCTGATGAAAACCTATTGTTGCTTATATGGACCTGTGGCATAGTTTAGTGAGCATTTTTGTCCTTTTTTTTACTGCAAATACACCCTAAGTTTTTTTGTATTATTATTTTTAATAATTTGGTACACGGTACTGCTTAATTCTACATACAATTCTACAAAAGGTACCTTTAAATTAACTGGATATAAATAGTAATATTTAAAATTATTAATCTTTATAATTGTTTAAACTAAGATTACATGTGATCAATTACTATAGACTTTAATTTCAAATGTTACTCTTCGTAAAGCGCAAAAAAAGCTGTGAAAAAATTCAGAAATGAGCAACCAAACAAATAATTTGTTACCGACGTATTTAGGGTAAGACTGTTTCCAAAATACAACTAATAAATTATTTAATTCTGCTGTTAAATAGAATAGTGTCATTAAACCCGTCCAGAGATGCCGTAAAAAACAAAAGACAAATAAATTTGTTTTTCCATGGTTACTTAATATAAAATTAACGGATTTCGCAAATAGCCCAATCAAATAGTAAATTGTAGCAAGCATGAAATAGGCTATTTGCTTTTATTGGTTTAATTGGTCTATTAGGGTGCTAATAACAGTAATCTGTGGTTTCCCACCAAAATTTTTGATGGGAGAACTTTTTGGCAGCTCAAAAACCACGAATTTTTTGGACTTTTTTCAGTTTTGTCGATATATCTCGGAAACTAATAGTCCTATTGATTTTTTTAATTGGTACTTTTTTAAAGAGCATTAAATTTACTACAATTATCACTTACTAAAGTTTCGCCTAACTCTAACAACAAGCGAGCTACAGCCCGTCAAAAAGTGACTATTTTTGCCAACATTGCAAAAAATCGCCAAATCCTCCTATTAACTCCTTCATATTTCATTATAACTCGTCCAAAATATTATTAGAATGTAATGACAAAAGCAGTCATATAATATCTAAAATGAACTTCTTACTCAATTTGACCAAAAATTGCAAAAAATACTGTCATTTTTGTATGAAAGTTGAGAGGTGGTGGAAATAATGTAATCTAACGCGCAGTAATTTTAAAAGAACGTATGCAGAGTGGCTCGAAAAAAATTAATAGATTGTATTACAAATGACATTATTTGGTTTAATGCAGAGCCTTCATTCACATTATACAGTAGGCCAATAAAGTTTGTATTTATGAAAGAAAATGAAGACAGTTCGAAATGGGGAACATATTATCCACACATTAATAAACGAATTAAAACTTAATGAGTTTATCTGTGAAGGTAATTCTATAAAAAAATTTATATTAAAAGCTATTTACCATGTTTGATGGAAGTGTTTCAGACATATTGTCAGAAACTTATTCCGCTGCAAAGTGAATTATTTGTGGAGCCATACCGAAGGAAATAGATTTAGTTGCAGTTTTAAGTAAATCGCCTAAAATTATAAACTATCGATATGGTTTGTGAAGTTTACATTGTTGAATACGTTTTTTTAAGTGCCAGCTGCACATATTATATTGATTACAAATTTAAAGTTGGCAAGTCAAAGGCGAAGAAAATAAAAAAATTATATTTGAAAACCACAAAAAAAGAATCCTAAGCGAATTTTAATCTAAAATGGGTCTAACGTTTGATAAACCTAAGTCTGGGTATGGCTGCACAAATGATGGAAATTCTGCTAGGCGTTTTTTCAAGAACCCACAAATAAGTGCAGAAATCACAGGGGAAAATTGTGAATAAATTGAAATTATTTGTTTAATTTCAAAAATCAAATCATCTGACTATAAAATTAATACAAATGAATTTAAAATTTTATTAGATCAGACAACATTATATTTATCACTGTATAACTGGTACTATATGCCCAGTACAGTTTATAAGGGATTAGTTCACGGGGGTGATATAATCGAATTTTTTGACTTACCAGTTGGTCAGCTTTCGGAAGATGCTTTGGAAGCAAGACATAAAAAATGTGGAAAAATTCAATTAAATAATGCCCATAAGTGCTCTAGAATATCTGCGAATACTGCTATAATAAGAACGCTTTTGTTAACATCCGATCCCCATTTAGCTAGCCTCAGAATATTTAAATCTAAGAAAAGCTCTACCAAATTCGATTTTCAGTTAGAAAAGTATGTGTTTATTAAAAATCCTGTGGATTCTCCTATTTCTTTTGATTTTTCTAACTTAAATTTAATTAAAGAATCAAGTAGTTCTTATTTAAAGAATAATTAGCCTAAAATTTTATTCATGATTAATTTTTAATTATTTATTTTGTTTTGCAAGCTATTGCTAATTTTAAGAATTGATTTTTATGTTAAGTAGTTTTATATTAAATTTATTTACTTATATTAATATGTTTTTTTTTTCAATTAAATAAGTAAGCTCTGATGTATTTCGGCCACACTGTATACATGAAATTATTATGCCAAAAACCCCAACCAAAAAAATAAATCGACGGATCCCAGCATTTTTTCGAGAAAAAAACACCAGAATTTTGAATGAATTTATAGGTTATTTTAGGGACACACTGTATACCCCAGTCGTGGCACCAAAACTTTAAAAACCCCTTAGAAAGTATAAGCGACGGGCTAAAGATAACAATTTTTTTTGTTTTTGGTGTAATCAGAGTTATGATTTTTGTCCCGTCATACCATAAGATCCTAACACTGTGCGTCACCCCTCCCTCCTACCTACGCCTCTCCCTCCTCCACTCCTCCGCTCTAAAGATCAAAGGTTTTTTAAGTCAACCATTTTCAACCATAATCAATTTTATGATTCTTTTAATACTTTGGACAACTTATAAAGAAATATGAAGGAGTTAATAGGTTGTTAGAGTTAGATGGGACTTTAGTTTATGAAAACGGTAGGAAATTTAATTCTCTTTAAAAAAGTACGAATTAAAAAAATCGATAAGACTATTAGTTTCCGAGATATATCAAAAAAACTGAAAAAAGTTTAAAAAACTTGTGGTTCTTGGGCTGCAAAAAGTTCTCCCATCAAAAATTTTGGTAGGAAACCACAGATTACTGTTATTAGCACCCTAAGAGACCAATAAAAATAATAAAACGAAATAGCCTATTTCATGCTTACTCGGGCCCTATTTTGAATGACAATTTGATTGGAGTAACAGTGAAGGCACTTAAGTTCTCTTTATGATGTATGTAAATACTATTGTATTTTAACATAAATAAATAAATTGGAAACTCTAGGGTAGACTTTAAAAAAACTAAATATTACGACGCAGAAATGTTAATAAAATGACATACATTGATCTCATACATATCCTAATAATAAGAATAAGAGAAACTATATTGATGATCCAAATTAAAATTTGAAAGTAATAGTCATTTCCGGTCAAACCGGAAGTGCTGCAAAACAAGTGCCTAAGTCAAACAATGCATATTTATGTCAAATATTGACGAACCAAATTTTAATTTTTTACCTTCAAAAATAAAAATGTTACAGGGCGAAACCACCTCTGTGAAACAAGCGGTATGTTTTAATTTAACTTGATTCTTAATACTTTATATTATTTTTAATTCTTAATAGCTCTTAGCATTTTGGTCATTGTGTCCCATACTCCCTAGTTAAGAGACCGAGAAATTCTGGGCAGGGAAAGAGTGTTCGTCTCGACAAAAGGAGCAAACCTATTGTCTCGGAGGTATCACCACTTTAAATATGAAAATTCTTAGCCTAGTTTACACCGCGAGAACCAATAAGGTCTGTGGACCAAATCGAGGACTTATTTTTCTTAGTACACGGTGTTCCGAATTCGAGCCATTGGAATCTTGGAAACTTGAACAGATTCGAGGTCAGTTAGAATAGAATATAACTTTATTTCAGATTCTGTCTACATAATACATATTTACATAAGTTAATACAATTACATATCAAAATAATCCTCTAAAATATGGGGTTCCAGATTTAATAATAAATATCTTGTTTTCTTTTTAAATTGTTTAAAAGTTTGGATATTTTTGATATTCTGTGGTAGTTTATTAAAAATTCTTATACACATATATGATGGGTTTTTTTTCTGTCATACTCAATCTATGAATGGAGTAGTTGATATCTACAGCTTTAGTAGCATACATTGTATTAGTGTTATTAACAAGGAATGAATCCTTGTTTTTAAATAAAAACAACAAACATTCGTGCAGGTACAATTCATACATAGTTAAAAGCCCTTTTGCTTTAAAAATTCCTCTATAAGTTTAACTAAATTGCATTTTGAAAATTATTCTGAATTTTAAAAATTGACTTTGCATTAGCTCCATTTTCCCCAAAAAATAATTCCATATCTAAGTAAGGACTTGAAGTTGGCAAAATACATGATTTTAAGAACACTTTCATTAACATAGTTACTTGTTACTCGGATTGCATAAATAACAGGTTTGGTTTAATTTTTTTGATAGCATTTCAATGTGTGGTGACCATTTCAAGAACTCGTCGATCACAATACCTAAAAACTTTGCTTGACTTACTGTTTCAATGTCATTGTTAATAAAAAAAGATATGAGAGGATTTTTCTTTGTTTGTTCTGTTTGTGCTCTCATTTATGACTAGTTCATTTATTTCAACCACCGTTTTGTCTTCAAAAATGGTAAAATGAAGGCAAAGTTGCGCAATTTGATGCTGATTAAAATGCCAATTAGAAGTTTAAAAATTTCGAGTACTTCCGAAGTCTTTTGGAAAAAGCCGAATATTAGCGATTTCATTTTAATCTTTTTATTACTCTATTTAAATAGGTGTAACAAAATAAATTTTACATTCCTATTGCTACTTTTTCTGTTCTACAAGATAATTTTATTAGATTTACACACCGACGTTTCGTCTTTGAGCTACTATCATTAACTTGGTTTTTTTAAATACGGCCCTGGATTTTTTATAATGGATTTTAGGAGCTTCAAAAGTCCCAAAACCAATGATGTATCGCACTTCTTCGAAAAATTCATATTAATGGCAATTTCCATAAAAAAAATCATGTGTCCGAGAGAGAGACAGATAACAGATTTTTGGTAAGATCTTACTAGAAATCATTAAAATAATTTTTTTAATTAAGTGCGATATATCATTGGATTTGGGATCTTAAAAGCTCTTAAAATCCGTAATAAAAAGTCCAGGACCGTATCTAAAAAAAAAACAAAGTTGATGATGGCAGCTCAATGACGAAACGTCGATCTGTAATTCTAATAACACTGTCTTGTAGAACAGAGAAAGTAGCAATAAAAATTTAAAATTTATTTTGTTATATCTGTTCAAATAGAGTTTTGAAAAAATAAAAATGAAATCGCGAATATTCGTTTTTTTTTCAAAAGTCTCCGGAAGTATTCGATATTTTTAAACTTTTAAAGTGGCACTTGGATCAGCATAAAATTGCGCATTTTTGCCTTCATTTAAGTTTCCAAAATCCCAATGATGAGGCTCGAATATTTGGGACACCCTGTACACAAGTGTTTACAGCAACTTAATTTGTGGATCAATTTAATTCAGGTTTAACTCTTGTACCAAAATGAGAGTTGACTATAACCTAATTCTTTTTTTAAATAAGTATTTTTAAATTAAATAGGAAAAAACTTGCAGAAAAATACAGAACTTTAAAAAATGTAAAAACAATAAAAATATTTTAAAATATTTATTGCGTAAATTTTCGGGGGTAATACCACGAGTGCCTAAAAATTACCGATAATTTTCATGAAAGCTTGTTATTTATAATTTGTATAACAAGCTTAAATGAAAATTATCTGGTTAATTTTTATGCACGAGCGGTATTTAGGGAGAATATTTATAGAATGGAGAAATATGGGAGTATTATACTATTAAAATGATTTTTTTTGTATACAATTTTCAATTTCATGCAACATAATTAAAACTATAACTGAAATCGTTTTTTTAATTACTTTATCTATTTCTTCATCGCGTACATGACCAAATCATTATCAAACTCTTATTTATTTTTATACTTACCTAAATTCACAAACCAGTAAATGAGATTCTACATCTAAAGGGGACAACTCCATTAAACATCCTCTAACAATATTCGGGCATTTTGTTCTTTGTTGCGAAATTTCACGTCTTGTAAAATTATCTGGGAAAATATCTTTATCCTTATTCAACTTCATATTATCCACCGGACATGCAGTCTCTTTTCTAAAATCGTCAAAAAGATATTCATTGTTCCTTTTCATCAAGTGATTTAGTACGTAATTAACATATTTTTTAATAAAGTTATGAAATCATTTCAGGTATGAGTCACAGATTGGCGAGCTCAACTGTAACTTAGGCAGGTAATTATTTTTGTTGAAACAATCACTAAAAAATAATTTACTTTAATTTACATTATCTTGTTTTTTATTGTATACCTAACATTATAAAATTATAATTTGCAAGAATAAATTTGCATTTTATTGATAAATCAACTAACATTTATGTAATCAAAATATAAAAAAACGTAATTTCTTTATAATGTAATGGGACTGTACCGGATGTCTAAATAAGAAAGGACGCCGGCTGTATCTCAGAAACTACCGGTCTGATGAGTGAGTGGCCCCTCGCAATTTATTATCGGAAAACTTTTTTGACCATATGCACGAAACTTTAATTTGTATAATGGCTCTACTGGGTGTCTAGGAAAATGTATGAAAATCTTCCGGATATAAAGAAAAATATGTGAAAAGAATACTGCAAGTTTATATTAACTTATTTTGTATAGGCCTCCCCTTCAAAGATATTGGCTCCCAAAGAGCTCCAATGTAATCAAGATTGAATTATTGAACCACCAGGTATATTTTAATTTTATTTTTAATATGTAATACCAGAAAAAACACCAGATGCAAACGATTCAAGCAAAAAAAAGGCAGTTAACAAGTGAAAGTGATTTATAAGGGAAGTTTCTGGATTTGTTAGAAACAGAAACAAATAACACGAATATACCAAAAGGGGACAGAATGATAGAGCTTGTCATTCAGTGTATTGAAAAAATAAAAGAAACAACAAAAGTAAATATACAGGGAAAAATCACGCTTGGAATTAGGGAATCAAATTCCATAAGGCAAGCAACATCGGAAATCTTTAAAACTCTGACAAATTAGAGAAAGAAAATATGGTCTTAAATCAGTCACTGGGAATACATAACCTAACTCATAATGCCCCAGCCAAAAGCTATGCAACAGTAATAGCACAAAAAATGACAACATCGCAACTCGATAATCAAAAATCAACATCAGTATGGAAAACTCCACCGACTTCAAACAAATTGGAGACGATTATATGGGTGTCAGAGATTACTGATCCCAAAATAATTAAAAAAAAAATTAAGGGAAAAATTTAGTGGTGTAAAGATATGAAAGGTGGATTCAAAGCTGTAAAACCTTTAAAAAGCGGTGCTGTAATAATAGAGAGCCATTCAAAAGCACAGCAGGAGAAACTGAAACAAGCACTTCAAGGAAAATCAGTAATAATAGTGAAAGACCTACAAAAGACCGAGCCAATGTTTATGGTGACAGGTGTAGAAAAAGGATATAATGAAAAGGAATTTGTAGAAAAATTCGTCAAAATCCAGATGCTCAAAATGCTACTTCTACAGAAGACATCGCTAAAGTTAAAGTAGTTACAAGGAAAACCTGCAGAAACCCAATGAAAGAAAACTGGATCCTAAGAGCCTCACCGAAAATAGTTAAGTGGTTCTTAAAAAGGGGTGTTATTAACTTTGATTTACAGGCTACTTACGTCCAGAAATATCTACCACTAACAATGTGTTTTAAATGCTCAGGTTTCGGTCATGTAGCGAAATACTGCCAGAAAAAGTGCTGTCACAGATGTGGAGGAGAACATTCAGCAAAAGACTGCCCAGAAACTGCCCTGAAATGTCCAAATTGCTGCCTAATGAGTTATAAAGAGCTTAATCACGCAGCCAGAGATAAAAATTGTCCAACATATAAGCGCAAACTAGATAGAACAAGGTTAAATGTTAATTATAACATCAAGAACCCTTTTTTAGTGTAGATCGTAGCAATCTGAACACAAATAGTGGAAAAAACATAAGTGCACAAATAAAGTAAGTGTAATTCATCAAAATTTACAGTCCATAGGAAATGCTGTCGACCTATTGGATGACTTTCTTAAAGATCATTTGGATTCAATAGTCTTCTGTGCTACAGAACATTGGACCAAAACCAAAGATAAATTGAATAATTATGCAATTGAGGATTTTTCTTTAGCAACTAGCTTTTGCAGAAAAGAAGAAAACAAACATGGAGGCTGTGCAATCTATGTCAGAAATGGTGTTAAATATAAAGACCTGAGTTAAATGCTGTGAGTCTGGAAGGACACTTTGAATGTTGTGATTGTGAAGTGACTGTAAATAGTTGTAAGTTGTACTATGGTAGATGGCATTACCTAAAATGACTAATGAAGGCCTTTTCAAATTAGGTAGTAGATCATCTCTATCCCACTTCTCAAAATTTTCAGCTTTCATCTCGCCATGGTAATCTCCTGTTTTTGTTTTAGATTTAAAACTTCTACTGTAGAATAATATAAGTATTTCATTAGTTTTTTAATTTAATATACTTTAATGTTTCATAAGAATAAAGCAAGTGTGTTCTGTAGTTTAATGTTGTCTAAGAGCTACAGGTTTAATCATATGTCCTATGTATGAAAGAGACCCTAACTGAGGTATCTACCAAAATCTGTTATATATGTGTATTTTTCTTAGGACACCCCTTATGCCCATGTAATTTTTGGTCAATTATTAACTCATTTGATGTTGTGCAGACTATTAAAGAACCAACGCGGATTACACAATGTTCTCAAACTTGCATTGATAATATTTTAACTAATTTTAAAGGTAGTTTTAGTTCTATGGTTCTGAACTCTCAGATCTCTGATTATACAGCACAAAAATTAACAATAAATGTGGAAAAACCAGCCATAGAAAAAAGATTTTTGCGAGAAAAACATGAAAACATTTAAAAGTGAACTAACTCAGTGTTGCTGGGATCAAATATATTCTTTAGAAAAAGCTCTATTTAATCAACAATGGAATGAATTTATAAAAATCTTTTAATTACATTGTAATATCTGTTTTTCTATGAAAAAAGACCTTTATACAGTGCAAACAAGAAAAAATACTCCCAGGCACATCCGGAGATCAGAGAGTGCAAAAACCAACTTGATATTCTTTATACACTAAAAAATGTAGATAATCAGTTTAAAGAAATCTATGTAAATAAAAAGAAAGAATATGACAACTTACTTGTGAAGTTCAAAAGAAGGGAATTTTCTTATCATTTAACACATTCAGAAAATAAAACAAAAACTGCTTGTTTCATTGTTACGGAAATTAACAGAAAACCAATTAAAAATAATATTGATTTGGAAGGTGGTGGGGAAGACGTGGCAAATCGCTTTAACAATTACTTGTCGAATTCTATGAAATCTTAACGGTTCTTTTTAAAGTATGTTATTGAAGTTGTTGCAGCTCCACTGGTTTACATAATTAATAATTCTCTTAAATTCGGTATTTTTCCGACTAACTGAAACTTGCCTTAGTAATACCAATATTTTAAAAGGGGAATAACACAAATATTGAAAATTATCGACTAGTGAGCCTGCTTCCCTCATTTTCTAAAATCTCTGAGTATGTTATGTATAACAGAATTATGAAATTCATGAAAATTAATGAACTACTTAATGACAGGCAACATGGATTTGTTAAGGGCAAATCAACTTAAACAGCAATGTTTCAGTTTACTGTCCAAATAATGCATACATAGTGTGGAAGATATCCCTTTGGGGTTATTCCTCGATTTATCTAAAGCATATGACACACTCAATCATGAAATACTTACAAAAAAACTTATTTTATATGGTATTCGGGGAGTGGCGTTAAAGAGGGTGATCTCTTACCTATCAAATAGGCAGTATTTGAAAGTATAGACAGGTAGTCATTGGCAAAAGAAACAATCGGGCGTTATCAAAAAAATCTGAAATAACAGTAAGCATCCCACAGGGAAGTGTAATTGGACCGATGCTCTTTATTATTTATGTTAACGACTTACTGGAAATACATCAGCAAGACAGTTCAACTAAAATGACGAATTATGAAACTGTGGTCTGTGGTTGATAAAACTGACAAATTAATGAGGGAGGCAGACAACTGGTTTAAAAAAAATAAACAAATCCTTAATCAAAACAAGACAAATATTTTAATATTTAAAACTAATAGATCTAGAGTTGATGAACCAACAACAGTTAAAATTAATAATTACGATTATGGCATACAAAAATGTACAAAGTTTTTAGGAATAATGTTAGATGATGTTTGCTGGGATTAACACATAAACTATGTTGAAAAAAAATTAAACGAAGTTTCATACAGTTTTAGAGTTTTAAATAAATATTTGGATTTAAAAACAAAAATAATGATATATCATGCAAACTTCGAATCACATATCAGGTATGGTCTTGTATTATATGGAGGCGGTAACAACTTGGAATCCATACTTATTAGCCAGAAAAGAGTGTTGAGAATTATTTTTGGTATGAGGGTTGGAAAATTATATAGGGGAAAATTTAGAGAAAATAGGCTTCTTACTGCAACAGCGATTTATATACAAGAATGTTTACTATTTTTTTATAAGAATAAATCACTGTTTGAAAACAACAAGCCATAAACAACATATTCAACAAGTTCTCTAAATTATATGTTTCCAAATCATAGATTAACTATTACTGAAAAAGGGGCATACTAAAACTGCATTCAATTCTAGAACTCTCTGCCAAATTATGTAAAAATAATAAATAATATTAGAAGATTTAAGAAATGTATCTTTAAACTATTAGTAGAAGTAGAGCCATATGATTTAAATAAATATCTTAGAAGTGTTGGTGGTAATAAAACAAAAATATAGTCACATTATGTAAATGACACTATTTCATTTAATGTACAACATAATTATGAAATAAAGATTGTTAATTTTTATTATTATTATTATGTACTCTCTTCGAAAATCAGGGGGCCAAAATATAGACAAAAAGAACATTATGAACATGGGAACCTGCCATATCTTAAAACAATACTGATGTTATTATTAATACCTAATTTATCAGGTGGAGATATGTCAATATCATTATTATTATTTATTTTAATAAAAGGTTTTATAGTTCATTATACAAGTTTTTGTTGTTTTTTTTTATGAAAGTAAAATTAATTTGTTTTTGAAATAATAATGAGTTTCTGATAAAATACTCTTAATTAAATCATAGCACTTGTTTCTTAAAAGAAATATATCTTTGGTAATTTTTTACTTATTGGGCCATGGTCAATTTGACTGACATTTTATATACAGGGGTTTTTTGGGGGGCTGATCACGAATCTTAAGTCAAATTTTGTTGCAAACTCCTAGTTTTTAAGTTATAACGCACCACTCGGACCTAACCCCAAAGCTGCACAAACTTTTCTAAAATTTCCCTTTCTTAAAATTAGTTACATCACAAGTGGAATATTTTACAGTAAAACATTTATTATTTTTTGGGGATATATTTATTTTTAAGTTGCGAGTTGTTATTATTAACAAAAAACACCATCAAAAGAAAAATATTTTTACTTTTAAAAAGTCAACAAAATATCTAGGGATTTTTAAGCAGTGGTACAACTTGGAAAGTAAATGAAAAACGCCGAATTTTCAAATTATCGTGTAAAAATGCAGTTTACATTAACGGCATTCTTTTGGTTTGTGTTTAAAAAGAGGATTTTGTCAACGACCTATTTAATATATACCTTATCAATAAATTCAAATTCAGGGAAATGCGCCCCTGCTTCACCAGTAATAATATCTGACTTCTAAATAAAAAACACCTTGCCATATTGCAGGAGGCATTATGCACCCTAATCATAATGTGCCTTTTACAGAAGACTAAATTAACACTTTTAATTGTGAAGTGCTTTTTATATGATTCTCTGTTAAAGATTTTATTGTTTCTTTTTACATTTTATGTGGTAAAACTAATCAAAATAATTGTGGAGACAAGTCTATCCTGTAAAAGGTGTTTGGTCATAAAGGGTCCGGTGTCGTTTAGCTCCTATTCGATTTGAAAAAAATAAATATTACAAATAAAAAGAACACATTTTGTTTAGTAGATTTCCAAAAGAAAAAATTCGAAAAAATGCATTTTTGCAGAGAAAAATGAAATTAAAAGTCGAAAAAACACTATGTTTTTAGGTTAAGTAAAAGGCCAGAATTTGCGACGTTGTCGGATCAAAAAAAAATTGTTCGACGGCGCATTTATAATAAAGAAATTTTACAATTTAATGAGGAAAACCTAACGACAACTAACCAAAAACTAACCACAACTAGGTAATAGTTTGAAAGTTGTTGTTGGTTAGTTGTGATTTGTTGTTTCTATAAAAAAAAACCTCATTTCTGGTAAATGGAAAAAAACAACCTTCAATAATAACAAATTATTAGAAAACATCTGGCAACATTGCTTTTTTAAGGAGAAATCTTAAACAAAATGACATCGTATCATCTCTTTTTGTAGGTATTCTTTCTCACTTTTTTCATGTTGGTCAGCCATATTACTTTAGTATATTTTATATGGGAAATAAAGAAATTATTTTATTTTCTGATAATGTGAGTGAAAAATTAATTTTTTCAGACCCTATGTGTTTTATAATGGTGTAACAAATAAGTGAAAAAAAAATTATATCAAAATATTTCTGTTTAAAAATGGAGCTAAAGTTCACCGAAACCGGTCATAAAATTATTTAGTTTGGCTGTGGCCAGTTTCAAAAAGGAGGAGTTTTAGAAAAGTTTGTCTATTTTTAAAGTTAGATCTGATTAGGACCTTATACCTTAAAAACTGGGATTTTCCGACAAAATTTCACTTCACATTCGAGATCAGCATCCCAAAGAAAACCTGTATACTAAATTTAATGTTTAAATAGTACTTAAAAAAAGCTTTTTATCACAAAAATTTTAAAGTTTTTTATTAGTTTTACCAACTACATTTATGGGTAAAATAAATATATAGGGTGATTCCAAAGTTGACGTTTTTTTTTTACTGTGTATAAAACTTGTTTCTAATAATTTTTTTTCAAAAACTGAAAAATAACAAAACTTAATAAATTTATTTAAAGGTGTGTCTAGTCCGGGCCTGAGCATAAAAAGATAGTTTATTTCTTATTTATGTTTGTTTTTTGTCTGGTTAATCACGCATTATGACTCAGTCGTATAGCTTTAAACAGACGAGGCAAGAGTTAATTTTAATTTTAAATTATTGTTAAATCGCAAAAATGGCACAATCCAAAAACAATTACTGGATGGTGGATATGTTTTTTATTTATGGGGAGTGTCGGTAATCTGGGACCGCTGCTTCGAGATTGTACGCGGGATCGTTTCCCTTGGGGGCTGATTCTGGACCCAAGTACTCGGGGGATTGCAAGTTAGGTCGGTTTAAGTCAAATAAAATTGTGGACAACATTGCGAAAAAATCACGTTCAACGTGTCCAAGCACTACAGCCAGAAGACTTCCTGGGGGGGTGACAACTTACTTTAGACAGGACCGTATTCGAAACACTAAATGAATGTAAGTTCCTTATTTTTGAGAATTTTGAAAAAATTTATTTAAAAAAGTTGTGTATTTTAATGAGTCCTATATACAGTTAAAAAAAAGGGTCAACTTAGGAATCACCATGTATTAGCATGTATGATTTGTTAACAACCTTGTAATCTAAAAAGCTACTTATAACATTAGAGTATAAAATCAAAAATTATTTTGTAAACATAATACAGTATAATCATTTTTAACGCATTTACACAGTAAACAATGGGTGAATGAAATTTCTACTAGCACAAACTAGCGCGTTTTCAGTGCACAAATTAGCTATTCTATTCTATTCTATAAACTTGACGATTCGTTCCCGATGCTGTTGCAGTTCCCGTTCGCAAGATAAACTTATGGCGTTTAATACGTCCATTTATAAACAGAGTCGCCGCAGTTGTAATATACTACATATGTCCTTCGACTTTCGGCAGCAGTAAAACGGCAACAACGGAACATAAAGTTTATAAATTGGCAGTAATACAGCCAAAATTTTGAAGTTCTAAACACATAAGAATAAAAATAAACTTACTCTAACCACTCCTGTATACAAGTCCTACAAAACCGATGTCCACAAGAAGTAAGTACGGGATCTCTTAACCAGGCCAGACAAATGGGACATTCAAATCTAGCTTCGGGAGCTGCAAATTCATCTATGGAGCTTTCTTGAGCCACTTCCGAAACGCCAAGTTCACTCACAGAACTCTCTTTGACCAGGACTCCATCCTTCATTTTTGAATTAAAACTGCTTTTAGCTGCCATTGCTATGATTGTATCATAATTTCTCGAAATTATTCGATAATAATTGTTTTCTTTGAATTGACCGTTTCGTCAATTTACATATTTTAGGCGTGTTTTTTACCTTATTTGTTATTAATCACATCACTGACGTTTCGTTTGTAACCTCCAATAACCAGAGAGAGGTGTTGAAAAAGTAACTACTCGTTACTATTCAATACCCGGAGTAACGAGTACTGAACCAGGAATTATATAGTTACTTTGAATATGTTGATTTTTATATCATGTGTATTTTATTTTTGATTTTATTTTTTGTGTTATATCATTGTTTTACGAAAGCAAGATGATGCCGACAGTGGTCGCCTACCTTTATAGAGCGTTTTCTGTCACGCACGTTGTTCACACATGTATCTTCTAGAGGCAGCCCTGACGCTTGGCAGTGCGAGCAAGCGTACAAAAGAGAAAAAAGAATCAGAATAGGGGTATATACCCCGACGACCAATAAGCATTTAGGGCGAGAGAGAAAGGGATTGGTCTTGTAGAGCTTTTCTCTCATGTATGATGTTTGCACGGTGGAGCGGCAAGGCTATATCAAAGAGTAATAATTGTTTTCACCTCTTGGTAGTGGCCCAGTGGGGTAGTGGTATAAGGCCGTAAAAGACAATGGCCCTAGGTTGCTTCTTATGATTTCTAGTGACATAACGCCATAAAGTAATTAAAAAAGAAGAAAAATCATGGTTAGGGACAAATTAAATAATCTGATACTGACAGCACTGCGCGTGTCACTTCGTAAGTCGCTGACGTAAAAAATTACTTGGACCAATCAGCTGACAACACGATTGAAAATAAAAATGTTAGGCTAAAAGAAAAAATACGATAGAATTTCCAGTATCGTTAACGTTTGCAATGTTTAGTATTTCAAAATTAAAGCAGAAGAATGACAAATCCAGTGTTTAGTGATATTATGACTAACAATATTTGGTTTAGGATTACCCCCTATTTGGCACTGCTAGCTTTTGAAGCATTGATAGACGTGTCTGAGGGTTTATCACAAGCCGAAGTAAATAAGCATTTAGAACTAGGAAAAGAGTATTTACAAAGGGGACAGTTAGGAGATGCACTTAGCCAGTATCATTCTGCTGTGGATGGTGATCCGACAAACTACCTCACCTTTTTCAAACGGGGCACCGTTTACTTAGCATTAGGAAAAGCTAAAAATGCCTTAGGAGACTTCGATCGAGTTCTTGAACTAAAGCCTGACTTTACTGCAGCTAGGATAGAAAGGGGAAACATTCACCTCAAACAAGGTAATTATGATCTTGCACAGTTAGACTTTTACAATGTGTTAAAAGTGGATCCATATAATGTGGAAGCTAACGAACTAATGCAGAAAATTGATCCTGCTAAGGAAAGAAAAAGAAGTGCCGAATATTACTATGGACACAATGATTACACAAGTGCCATTCATTATTTAAGTGAAGCCATAGAGATGAGTCCATGGGCTGCAGATTTATATGAGTTTCGAGCAGAAATGCATTTAGAAAATGGAGATGAGATGGCGGCAATTTCTGATACCAGAGCTGCTACAAAATTACAGAGTGATAATATTGATGGATATTTGAAGTTATCTCAGATGTTGTATAAGGTTTGTATATATAAATTTATCAGTTAATGTGCATGATTATCAATTTAATTCTTTGCATTCAATATTTACTTAAGTTAAGAAACTTTGTCTATGAAGTTAAAATAATAATTGTTAGGAAGTCTTTCATTTATTATTTGTTAAATAACTTTATCCATGACTAACCTACTAAACTAATTTGTTTGGGTAATAGGCTATTTGACTGAGTTTGAGTTTGAGACTGATTTTGAAAAATTGTTTTAAATTATTCTTTGGTACCTAACAAACACAATACATTTTATATTTCTGGCAAATCTGCTGTATTTTCAATAAAACTCAATGTTAAAGTTTAAATTATAAAATGCTGTCTCTGTAATGGCATCGGCATATGTTTCGCGTGACGTCATATGCAATGTAAACAAGTTAACGAGTGCAACTACAGTTAATTTGGTTAATAATTTCTCAATTTATTGGCTAAAATGGTATATAAATGGTGTGTAGTGCCACAATGTACCAATACTTCTCTGAAAACACCACAAAAACTGTTTATATCTGTCCCAACAAATCCTAAAAGGCAAAAAAAGTGGTTACAATTAGCTCGAAGAGATCCAAACAGCTTTGTAGCGTATTCAAATGTTTTTATGTGTGAAGATCACTTTAATGTAAGTATACAAATATCCTGCTTCAAATACCTACCTGTTTATATACAACAAAATATTGCCTTTAGATAACTTAAAGTCCATAAATTTCTTGGTAACAACATAACTATGAATTGTAGAGATAAGATTCATCTCTTGAATAGTTTGAACCAACAATTTTAAGAAACCCTTAGCGTAAGATATTCCTTAAATCTCCAATGTAGCCAATCACATTACTGGTTTGGCCATTTTAAGGATTACCTTCTGCTAAGGGTTTCCTAAAATTGTTGGTGCAACCGGCCATTACTGCTTACAGCTGGACACTTTTTCAATTCGTCTCCCATAAAAGATGCTACTCCTTATATTTCTACACTCCATAAACATAACCTACAATAAGATTTTGAGAAATACTAAATGATGAACACGTAAATAAATAATTTTTTAAAGGTACTTACACACCTGTTTTTACATTTTTGAGTTCTGCAGCATAGTAGTCAACGTTATTTTTAAAGCAACCAACAATCATAAATGCGTCTATCTCAGGTAGGTTTCTATTATCAGCTTGCACAAAATTTATGTCCATTTTGAGGTACGAAAGGATAATTATGTTACTTGAAATATGTTTTTTATATAAAATGGTCAAGAAACAGTTATTTAGATAGATAAAAATCGAAAATAACACCTGAAAACACACAACACAAAGCTTGTGACTTTTATTTCCTTGCGAGTGACGTCACCAAAGTTGTAACCAATCACAGAGCTTTCTAGTCGCTGAATTAATTTCAAAAATATTTTAATTTTAATACTGTTACGGACTTTAGTTAGTTTTTAGTTAATAGAAATTTAAAAGGTTAGAATTATTTTATTTAGGTTAATAATTTATTAAAAATAGGTTACCTTAGTTTTTCCCTTTTTCGAAGGCCATTGCGGATTATCCTGATGGCGCTGGAGACACCCTTTTCACACTTTTCTGGCATCCTGTAGTAAAAGAATTTTTCCAGCTAATTCTAGACTTTTCCATTCTTTTCCACATTACTATATAAAGCGCGAAGGAAGTCCGCACGGGCCAGTTTAGTTTTGTATTTCAACGAGATAAGAAGTTGACAGACAGTTAAAGGTTAAACAGTTGTCATTATTACGTTACGTTAAAGTGTTACCATAGAAGCGTTTGTAAACCTGATATCCAATAAAAAGGTGTAAAACCGTGTTTTTACACGGGGTGCCACGGAACAATACATATATTTTTCAATAAGTATGCATATTTTACTTTATATTATAGAGAAATATGCTTCTTTATGCTATTATCTGATGGGATGACCACAATTTAAAGCTTATTTTCAATGGTGGCAAATAGCCTATTGAATAGGGACTTTACTTTTTTGGGATGTAAAATCAATATGATTATTTTTTTTTGTTAAATATTTTTATTCTTAAAGTTCATCATAAATAGAATAATAAAAAAAATGTTAATTTTTCAATTAAATTTTTTTTCTTTTAAATTAAAAATATTCAAAAAAAATTCGTTTTTTAAATTAAAAAAACAAAAAAAAATGTTTTTAATCTTTTTTTTTTCACACGTAGAATATGAAATAAATCACTAGAAATTGCTAAAATTAAATGAATGCATTTTATTGACGAAAAATTTAAAAAAACACCCTTTTTTGTTAAAAAAAATAATAACACCGAAAATTTTTTTTGGTTTTTCTTAAAAGATTCCTGAATCCGCAGTAAAATAGAACAAAATTTAAAAAAAAACATGTCAATAGCTCTATTTTTCAATTTATTATTGCTTAAAAGCCAAAAATATGTGCAGCCCCATTAATGCACAATTACTGTAAGTTAATTTTGCATAAAAAATAAATTTTGGAATTCGATATAATAATAAGAAAATTTCTTTTAACGACAAAAATTTCTTATGGCGATTAAAAAAAATATTCCCTTTGAATTTTAGGTTGGCCATGCAACTGACTCCTTAAAAGCAATAAGGGAATGTTTGAAACTAGACCCGGAACACAAAGAATGTTTTGCATTTTATAAGAAGATCAAAAAAGTTGAGAAGTTTATAGTTGAAGCTGAAACCGCTCTAGAAAATAAAAATTATGCTGAAAGTATTGTGGCTGCTGAGAAAGTTTTGAAAAACGAAAAGAACGTTCGACCAATCATATTTGATGCGAAACGGATACTTTGCACCAGTTACTCACACGAAGAGCAGGCAGAAGAAGCAATAAAGGCGTGTTCTGAAGCATTAGAAATAAACGAGGATCCAAATGTGTACTGTGACAGGGCCGAGGCCTATTTACAATCAGAATTGTATGATGATGCTATTAGGGACTATAGATCGGCTTTAGAATTAGATAGAAACCTAGATAGAGCAAAAGAAGGACTGAACAAAGCCGAAAACAGACAGAAACAAGCAGAAAAAAGGGATTATTATAAAATTTTGGGTAAGTTAGCTATTTTTAGAGGTAGGTTTAAAGTGAGTGGACTTTTACGCCTCACTGCATGCTCGGTCTATTGTGGCTCACACCTTTTTATATTTCTCCCAATAGGATCGGACTTCTAATGAATGATCCAGATTGGGAGAGAGTTTTTACATCTACTGTCGCTACCGGGCACGAGCACAATATGTGTTCTGGTGTCCTGGTCTCCTGGAGAGTATGACGAGCAGACGATTAGATCCGTCATGCCCTCCTCTCCCGGGCTAGTGCCCTGGATAGCTACCAGGCCCTTGTTGCAGGAACCAGATGTGCTTTCTGAGGCCGCATCTCCCGCCTTACCCTATGAAATCGGTCCTATCTGCGGATCAAACTTCTAATGAATCCGATACCAGATTGGGAGAGAGTTCTTATATCTCCTTTTACTCGTGTTGCTACCAGACATGAGCACAATATGTGTTCTGGTGTCCCTGTCTCCTGGAGAGTATGACGAGCAGACAATTATTTTATTTTTTTTTTTATATTTGTATTCTTTCAAACCAAAAAGGTAAGGTAATTACATTAAAACCCAAATTTAAAACAAAAAAAGTCTCTTACATCTAAAAAAAAAAAAACTCAAAAAACAAGGAGGAACAACCAT